>JBBYHH010692191.1:0-10180 GCA_038382905.1 Daphne laureola
GTTGGTGCCCCAGGGAACTCCAACACAATTCACCCCCCTATTGGCCATACTTGGGTCTACAGTTAGCTCTCTCACAAGAACCTTATTTTGATAAGATTCTAGAGTGATAGCCTGAATTAATGGCTCCAGATGCTGTAGTTTGGTGTTGTTGACACTCTCCCAGATAAATCTTCAAACCTGCAGAAGACCCGAGATTACAATCTCGAGGACAAACTTCAAAGCTCAAGGCAAGGAGGTACGAGAGTAAGTGAGGAGAAATCTTAGAGAGAATACCTTAGCCTACCTGAGGCATCCTGCTTATATAGAGAAGTGATTTGGCGGTTGTTTACCTAAAGGCCTGAGATGGTGGGGGCTTCCCATGATCCCGGGTAGTGGAGGGTTATCCCCTGGTCTCCAGCTAGTGGGCGGTTATGAAGAGGCAAGATGGAGGATATGGTGATCGTGGAGTCACTACAGCCAGCCGCGCCATTTTCTTAGTGAAGTGTCCAACATTGTAGGGATCACTCCGCGATGAAACGGCCTCCTGGGTTTCCCTAACTTGCATAGTTTGTCTTGCATAAATCCTGGGGTGCGCTTACTACTATTGTTCCGTGTCTTCTTGGTGTGGCTCCCTTCTACGATGTCATGGCACCGCGGATCTCATTCAAGGTCCTGGAAGGAGCGTGCTTGGGTTGTGTACCAAGGAGCCCCCCTTGTAGGCAGAGTATGGGTATGGTCTTGTACTCTGCGTCGTAGCGTAATTGTCCTATGTCTCACATCACAGCAGATCAGCCCTAACGGACGGATCATCTTTAATGAAGCTGTAGCTGTTGTTTCTGGGACACGTGTATGGTTAGGGGTAGCCAACATTTCACCTCCGTGTAATTTTGAATTTTGAAACCGGAGTATAAATGTTACACACCAACCGAGGACGTTGGTAAATTTTCCTGAATATTTTATTCGGGGACCGGAATCTATTAGTACTGGGACTCCATTTTGAACGTGCGGGCCACATTTTATGCTAATTATTATATCTCAGGACTTCATTTAAGACTCATGTCCACGGTATTTCACATATTTTTTATTTAATACGTGAATCCTGGGTCATTTTACTAAAATTTACTTTGGAGGGTAAAATGGTCATTTTGAGAAATTAGACAAAATTGGAATTATGTTGGAAGCAATTAATGGTGCCATTTTGAGGATAAATAAGGAGATATTTTGGGTTGGATTATGATATGAATTAAAGAAAGAGGAAAAAGGAAAGAGAAAGTATATTATATGGTTTAGTGGAGTACATGTGTCAAAAAAGTGGTGAATGATGGGAATTATTATGTCGTGGTGGTTAATGGAAGGAGAGATAATGTGAGATATTTGTTTATGAATGGAATTTAAATGGAAGAGAATTAGTGAGGTAGTAAGAAAATAAAATAAAAAGGAAAGGGGAAGATATTTTGTATAAGGGATAAAAGTAAATTGAAAGAAAGAAAGAGAAGAAGAAAAACATTTTCTTCTTCCTCTGTTCTTGCCATTACCGAATATTGGAGTTCTTCATGGGTAAAGGGCAAAGGGTGGCTTCTTCAAATCTTCCATTTTTGCAAGCGGAAAAGCTTGGATCATGCCTAAAATGATGAGGTAGGAAGCTTTCCTCTATGTATTTCTTCTTCCATGGCCGAAATTGAACATTATAAGCTAGGGGTATTTTTGAGATTTTCTTGAATCATGAAGATTGGCTTAAAAATGAGTTTCCAAAGTGTAGTATGCATGATTGGCAACACTTTTTGTGCTTGGGCTTCATCTCTTCTCCTTCTCCATGTTAGCCAACTTCATCATCAAGGTCTAGGGAAAATTTTGTGAATTCTTGAATTGATGAAGAATGAGGTGAAATTGTGTTTCCAATGTGTTGTGAGGATGATTAGTAGCTCAATTCATGCTTGGATTTATCTTGGAAAGTTCTCTCCTTTATTGTTCATGTTTGGTTGATTTTGGGAGGGAGAAATTTAAGGATGTGTTATTTGTTAAAGTGTGGAATTGTGTTGATTTGGTGATAGAATTAAGCTTCTAAATTGGTAGGAGGATGATTGAATCACTCTCCCTTGTTGATCATGAAATGGCCGAATTTGATGATGATTCTTCAAAGTTGATACTTTATGTTAAATATTGGATTTGAGATGAATTGGGAATGGGATTGAGTTCCTAATTAAGTATGTGGATTTTTGGCAACATTTAAGTTGGTTGGTCTTATGTTCTTCATTTGGCAGAAATTCATGGGTGATGAATTAAAGTTGGTATTATTTGAAGAATGGGGGATTTAGGTTAAGATAGGAATGAAAGTAAGCTTCTTTGATGATAAGTGAATGTTTGGTAACATTTTGCATGGTTGGCCTCATTTTCATGTTATGGCCAAAAATATGGATGATGAAATAAGGTTTATGTTTTGTGATGAATGTTGTATTAGAGTTGGAGTGGAGTTGAGATGAACTCCTAAATTGTTGCATGGAATTTAGGTGATATTTTTCATGATTGGCCTCATTTTCATATGTTGGTAAAAATTAAAGTGTGATGTCGAAATTGGTGTTTAATGAATGTTGATCATTTCTGAGATGGAAATTGAGTTGCTTTATGTTAAATGGATGCTTGGTAACAATTTGCTTGATTGGTCATCTTGTACATGATTTGACCGATTTTGGTAAAGCTTGAGTGAAAGCTACTTTTGTGATGAATATGATCAATGATTTGAGTATTGTGTGTCTTGTTGTTGTGTAGTTGTTCAACTAGGTTTTCTGTGGATGCGCTTTGTGAAAGTGCATCCGGAATGCTGCCAGATTTGGTTGCCTTCGGGAAAGTACAACACTTTTACGGTATATCAGGTAAGGGTTCAACTTTCTTTATATGTATTGTGGGATGCCTTTATGTATATCGGGTTAGTTGAGTCTAGTTCTCGGGTCAAGGGTGGGGCTGGTGAACCTCGGGGCTAGTCACATGGTAAGGTTAGCGGTATGCAGGTACAAAGCTCGGTAACCTTATTGTTGATCATGGTGATCAAATTAGTGATGCTAGATGCATCGGTCTATGGTGGACCAACTATGTGATTCTGTGATGCTAGTGGTGGTGGCTCTTCATTAGGGACCACCACACTATTAAGCTTCTGCCTTCTGGTCTTGATCACGTTCAGCTCAGTATTCATATCTGGTTGGGTCGATCTGCACAATAGACAAAACCTATGAACCACGCCAGAGTTTTGCCCGGTGGAGGGTCCTTTGATGCTTAAGTCAGTATATTTGGTAGAGAGAATGTTCCAAGACCTTGGGTAGAGTGAATAGTTACCTTAAATATTGGGATGATGTGGGATTATATAGTCTTCTGTAATAGAGTGGCACATATGTAATATTCTGATAGGAAAGAGGCGGTTTGGTGTCTAACGACAAGTGGCAAATATGTCTTGTATGCATGCCATCGGGTTATAATGTGCTGAGGGCATGACCTTAATTTGCGGTTGTATGCATTCGGGTATGGTGCCCTCAGCCATTTTTAATGGGCCCCCTTTCCTGGGTTTCTGACTCGAGCATTCTTGTGGGATATCTTGGGTTTATGGGTCTATTTTGGGCCTCGCAGACTTTGTTTGGGACTATCGGCCATCATGTCCCCCCACGAAGGACCTGTCGGACTGGAAGGAATCCAGGTTGTAGGGCCTTGGTATTGCCCCCTTTTGACTCCCGGATGCATGTGCATCCGGCCATTAGTAATTTTGGGGCCTTAGAATTGCCCCCTTTTGAGTTCCCGGATGCATGGGTATCTAGCCATTTGAATTTTTTGGGCCTTAGAATTGTCCACTTTTGATTCCCGGTTGCATGTGCATCTGGCCGTTTGTAATTTTGGGACCTTAGAATTTCCCCCTTTTGAGTCTCGGATGCATGAACATCAGACCATTTGGATTTTTGGGGCCTTAGAATTTCCCCCATTTGAGTCCCGGATGCATGAGCATTTGGTCATTTGGAATTTTGGGGCCTTACAATTGCCCTATTTTGAGTCCCGGATGCATGAGCATCCAGTCATTTGAGTTTTTCATAGCTTTTCTTCAAGCTATGGTGATTATAACTATCATTTCGAATGCTTTCCTTCGGGCATGACGGTTTATTAATGGCGTGAATCTCGGTGTTACTTTTGTCATGAACGGTGTAGATCGACTTTGTAGTGATGTTTCATATTCCCGGACTCCCTATAAATTTTCTCCTGTTGGGACTGAATCTTCACACTTCTCATTTTTGTTTGTCTAGCTCTTTCTTTTGCTCTCTTTGTTTTCTAATAACAGATCGCCCTACTCTCCATCAGGCGGCGAGTTTTTTCAAAGGTTGGCGGTGATGCAGTGGTGAGAGCAGTTTACTAGATTTCATACGGCTATTGGCTGACACTCCTGACTCTTTTGACCTTCTACTGGAAAAAGTTCTCTTCTATCACCGTAATAAAGCGGTGATTGACAGATCAGCGGTGATACCGGTGCCTTTGTACTCTGAGCAACCCCTCTACTTTTTCAGGCCCGTTCTTTGAGGTAAATAAATGGCTTCTTTCTTTCCCTCATCCACTATTCGTCCTTTGGATGAGTGCCTTCTAGAAGTCAAAGGCGTCGTGCCTGAAGGTTACTCGTCCAAAGTAGAGAACTTTAAAAGTAGGGCTACTCCGGAATTAGTCCTAGAGTATCAGAAAATGTATTTTTTACCCCTATCTGTCTCGACGAGGGTTCCTAGTCATAAATGTAAGTTGTATGAGCCTGGGGTTGGGTGGATAGTTGTATTTAAGGCTCAGCTTGAGTACGGGCTTCGCTTTCCTCCTCATCATTTCCTTCGGTAGTTGTCCTGGTGCCATGGGGTAGCGGTTAACCAGTTTAGCCCGAACACCTATTACCACATAAATGCCTATCTTACCCTTTGTGGGGCCTTCAGGATCTCTCCCATCCTACCGACCTTCTTGCAATACTACAAGGTGATGGTTAAAGCCCGGAACTACTTTTACTACTTCGGTGCTCGGGGATCTTCAATAATAAAGTACAACCTAACTTGGCAGTGTCCTGCCAATCAGAAGGGCTGGCACAGAGAGTTCTTTTTCTTGCAGCCCGATCCTTCTTGGAAGCTTCAGATAGCTTGGAAAGTTGGGGATCTTCTGGATGTTAAGACTCTGGGATGCCTCCTTAAGAACCCCATTTCGGAGGAGAATTTCAAAAGCTTTGATGCCAGGCTTCAGTAATTAGTTAACTGGTTTGGCCAAGACCTCGGCGAATTCTACCCGGTGCCCATTCATTGGTGACTGATTACCCAAGATGTCTTTACATACCTTGGATTGATAAAGGATGATCTAACTGCGCTGGGGATTCGGGATTGCCCTCTGTCCATTCGGGATATTGCCTTGGTTCGGTGTCTTCATCAGGAGATTTGTCACGAAGCTTTCGTCAAAGGTCATTATTCTTTCCTTAGTGTATATTTTTCCCTCTAATATTAACTCTAATTTATTCTGTCTTTTTTGTAGATATGAGTTTTTTGGATGATGATGATGTGGAGATCGATTTTAAGGGCATCTTCAAGCACGCTGTTGATGGGATATATCCTTCTGTTCCTGACCCCGGACCTGAACCTGCTGCGAGAAAGAATAATTTGAAAAGGAAAATGGGTCCTGCTTTGGGCATTCTCGAAGCTATTATTACTGAAGACATAGCTGAAGGTTCTTCCGAGGCTGCTGAAGGGCTCGGTATTTTTGGTGGTGCGGGCTCTCCTAATCATACCTCGGGTAAACATATGCTAAACATTCCCAAGGGCATCACCATAGACTTCGTCACAGCTGAACTGATGATGTTTGTCCCGGCTAGAGAGGTGGTTGATGATGTTCTCCCGATGGAGTATGCGTTAGGTAAAAATAAACCAATCTTAATGTGTTCCCTTCCCTGTTGGCATATTTTTCACAATTTAAATCGCATATTCTGGAATGATCCGCTTCATTACTTGTCTGGATGCCATTTTTGTACTCTAGGTTCGGACTGAACAGAAACTCAGGAGTGACATCGCCAACAGAGGGATGCTTGGCTCCTGCAACGGGATGAAGATCTTATTCCTCGGGAACCAGGGTGGCTGGTTCACGAGGATCAAAGTTTGTTGGATGATGCAGATGCCCGAACCATGGCTCTGGAAGTATGGAGGGGCATTACCACTGCCCAAACCATGAATGACCTCCAGACTCTCATTCCGGACCTAGACGTGGTGGCTTCAAGAGTTGTTGTTTAGGCTGCTCAGGTATTTTTCTTCAAATCTTCCAAGTCTTTATTTTCCCGTTGCCATGAAATATATTAATGTCTCCATTTGCAGATGCATTGTACGGCAGGCTGGATGAATCAGCTCATTCGAGCTACCAGTACTATCTAGTCTGAGGCCGAGGTCAAAGTATCCAGGGCTTTATCAGTAATTGCCAAGATGATCCAGAGGATCAATCTTTATGAGCAAGTGCTGGGCCGGTGGCACAACCCAAATGAGTCATTGGAGGTCCCGAATGATGAGATTCTGGAGGAATTGAAGAAGGTTGGTACCGAGGATGAGGTAGCTTACTCTGAGGCTGATGTGGCTTTCTCTGTGGCATTGGCCTCCCGCATGAAGTAGCTAAGGGATTCTGAGGACACTGTCAATAAGGTTGAGGCTGAGATCAAGCTTCTCCAGAAGAAGGTGGATGATTCTAACTTGACTTTACCAACCTCATGAATCATTTTGATGAAGAAAAGAGAGAGCTTCAGGAGAAGATTGCTGGCTTGAAGGTAGTGGCTCAGAGGAGGGCTGAAAGGGCCTCAAGGTTCAATAAGCAGGTGATAGATGTAGCTATTATTGCTACTGGGAAATTTTGTGAAGGTTTTTACCTTTCCCGAAAGAAGGTGCTGGAGCGCTATCCAGTGGTTGATCTTTCGGGTCTTGACTCTAGGAAGATGTGTGCGACATATCCTTCTTGGCTTGGGCCTAAGTTTTGGTTTCCCTCCGGGTCTTCTAATCCGAATACTGGTCCTTCAGAAACCTACCCTGAAGAGCCTCGAGTAGCTGAAGAGCCTTCGAACCTTAATCCCCTGAACTTGTAATTTTTATTCTGCGTCATCGGGCTATTTTCCTTTGTAATAGCCTTCGAGTTTTTTGTTTAATGAAATTTGGCATTTTGGACAAGTGCGTTTATAGAGGTTCGGTATAAAACCTACGTCCTCTCTTTTGTTTTGTATTGGATCTTCGGAGGACTATTACATAAAAAATTTCTTAAGTGCTTCTGAATAGTACGATTGTTCGAGCTCTATGTCTTCTTCATCCCGGAGTCTGTAGACTCTTTTTTGATCTTCATGCATGACTTCGAAAGGTCTTTGCCATGTCTGTCCGAATACTCCTTCTTTAGGCTTCCTTGAACCTAGCTTGGTCAGTTTTAGTACAAGATCTCCAACTTTGATTCCTTTGGGCTTAACTTTGGAATTGCTAGTCTTGGCTGTTCTTTCTTGCAAGGCTTTTCTTCTGAGTTTGGCCTGTTCCCTTTTGCCTTCGAGCATATCTAGATTCATCCTTAGTCCTTTTTCATTTTCATCTTCTTTTAAGTGTTGAACCCGAAGGGTGGGATACGTTACTTCTATCAGAATTAATGCTTCAGTCCCGTACGTAAGCGAAAAAGGGGTTTCCTTGATGGATCTTCTTAAGGTGGTTCGGTAACTCCAAAGGACATGTGGTAGTTCTCCGAGCCATTTGCCTTTGGAATTGCCTAGTCTTTTCTTCATCCCTTCTTTGATTGTTCAGTTTGATACTTCTACTTGCCAGTTGCTTTGTGGGTGTGCAACTGGTGTAAAGTGTAATTTGATGCCAAACTCATCTGTGAAGTCTTGGAATCCAGAATCTGTGAACTGGGATCCATTATCAGCAATGATTACTCTCAAACACCCGAACCAGCAGATGATATTTTTGCATATGAATTTTTGTATGTTTTCTGCTGTTATGATGGCCAGGGGATCGGCTTCAATCCATTTGGTAAAGTAGTCAACTGCCACTACGCAGTACTTCAAGTCTCCCGGTGCCATCGGTAGTATCCTGATGATATCAATTTCCCATACTACGAATGGGATCGGATAGTCTGCCGAGGTTATGAATTCAGATGGTAATCTTTAGATATGGGCATGTTCTTGGAACCTCTTGAACTTGTTTACTAATTTTCTTGTTTGTTCTTTCATATCCGGCCTAAAATATCCTTGCCTCAGAATCACTGCGGCCAAGGCTTCTGCTTTGATGTGTGAGCTCTTTTCGCAATTGAATCGGCTGTGAGGGATTCAGGTACCTTCGTGGACCTCAGTTAAAATTTCTTCAGTGTCTTCTTCCCCGATACACTTTTGTAATGGGGAAGCATAGCCTCTTCTGTATAGATCATCCTCAATGATTACAAATTTTCCCGATTGCCCTTGTATTCGTGTGGCTTCCTTTTGGTCTTCGGGTAGCGTGCCTTGCATTAAGAATTTCCAATATGGTAAACGCCAGCCCGAAGTGATGTTCTGAACCAGGATTAGGTTAATGCTTGTTTGCGTTCTTTCTTTGTCATAACTATGGGCTTTGGATAGTAAGTATGCCTTCATATTCATTGCTCAGGGAATTGTTTTGAGGCATAATTACTTGAACTCCTCGACTAGTTTCTTAGAAGCGTCCACGTATTTCTTCAGGCTGGGTTCTCTGACCTCATATTTCCCGTTCATTTGTTGAACTAGTAAGTTTGAGTCGCTGAATGCTGTGAGAGATCGGATACCTAGCTTCTTGGCCAATTCCAAGCCAGATATGAAGGCTTCGTACTCGGCCACATTATTCGTAATCGGGAAATTAAATTTGATGGATCGGGTGACTTTCATCCCTTCAGGACCCTAGAGTACCAGCTCGACCCCTTGTTTTTCTTCTCTAGAAGCTCTATCGATGTGGAGCGTCCATACTGGTTCATCTGTGGCTTTGGGCTTTTGGTCTTCTGACTCGAAGAGTAATTCTACTATGAAATCAGCGAGTGTTTGTGCCTTGATGGCTTTCCTCGGTTCGTATATGATCTCATATTCTGATAGATCGATGCACCATTTGGCCAATCTTCCCAAATGGTCAATTTTTCTCATGATGTCTTTGATCGGCAAGCTGGTCCGGACCAAGATGTTGTACTAGAGGAAGTATGGTTTCAGTCTTCAGGCAGACAAGATGAGATCATAAATTACCTTTTCAAGCATTGGGTACCGAACTTCTGCTCCGTGCAAGGATTTTCTCACATAGTATTGTGGCCATTGATGTCCTCGGTCATCCTCCTGTACTAGAACCGAACTTACAGCTTTGTGTTCGACTGCAAGGTAAATGATCAGGGGCTTACCTTCAGTCGGTTGTCTTAATGTTGGCATCTTCTCTTGGTATTCTTTTATGCCTTCCCATGCATTCTGACATTCGGGGCTCCATATGAAGCTGGCCCTCTGGGTAGCCTTTTGTTCTTTGGTTAGTTTGTCTCCTTTCTTCACCCCAATCATACCAGGTTTGGCTGCTTCCATGACTAGTAATTTAAAGAAAGGTCTGCATTTTTCTCCGTACCTTGATATAAACCTGCTTAGGCCTGTTATTTGCCCGAGCAGCCTTTGCACGTCTTTGATAGAAGTAGGAGTTTTGGTATTCATGAGAGCATCTATCTTTGCGGGGTTCACATCTATACTGCGTTCAAACACCATGAACATGAGAAACATTCCTGCTTTTACCCCGAACACACATTTGTCCGGATTGAGCCTTAATTGGTACCTTCAGAATCGCTCGAAGACCTCTTCTACATCCCGAACTAGGTCATCCTCTTCCTTACATTTTATGATGATATCATCTACGTAGACTTCCAGATTTCATTCTATTTGGTCCCTGCAGATCCAAACCAGGGAAGCCTTCATCAAAGAGATTGTGTTATCAGTCTTGCGTTCTTTGGTATGTTTGTACGCTTCTTTTGCTTTTTTAGTCTTGCGTTCGGGTTAACGTAGATATTGTGTTGAATCATTTTTGGATCGATCCCTGGCATGTCACTCAGTGAGTAGGGAAACAAATCTTTATTCGACTAAAGTAGGCTTACAATTTTTGCTTTGCTTCCCTCAGGAAGGTTTTTCGCAACTCGGGTGGATCTGTCTTCTTTTAGCATGACTTCTTCTGTGGCCAAGGCATCATTT
>JBBYHH010692202.1:0-10179 GCA_038382905.1 Daphne laureola
TGAGATGAACTGTCCACTGGGTACATCTATAATGTATACAACAAGAAAACATAAGGTTCAATACCTCTGTTACAAAATCAAATTTAAACAAAAATGTTTTAAAATATATATACCTATAACAGAAGCAAATTGACCATTAGTAGAACAACAGACGACAGAGGATGAAGGGCCTTCAGTAAACACAACACAATTGAAATATCCACTGATGACATCTAAAGTGTCTGCTACAAGGAATAATAAGGTTCAATAACATTATGTCAATTGTCAGTGTAGCAGAACAATGCAAAAAAAGTGAAGGATGAAAGATAAATCTGGAACAGAGGCTGAATCACATTCTGTCAATTGCACAGACCCACACTGTCTACTGCCAGCAGCCGAACTGTCGACTGCAAGGAAGCATAGTGTACACAATAAGTGTATAATACAATGAGGAAATTGTTACAGTATGAACATTGTCCAAAGGTATATAAAATACTGTAACCAGGTATAATACATACTGTTAACAGGCATAATTCATACTGACCACAGGTATAATACATACTGTTACAAAATGAACATTATCAAAAGGTATAATACATACTGTAACTAGGTACAATACATATTGTGAACATGTATAATTCATACTGTCAACAGGTATAATTCATACTCTCTACACAGAAAGAGTACAACGTCTCAAGAAAAAATTATTACCTGTAGAAGAAATGAAAGATTGATCAAGCAAGACGGTGTCAAAATCTTTAGGAAAACTGAAGAAGAAGAAATCAGCTCCATCATCAAATGTACCACCAAAAATAGCACAACTAATAGGAGAACGAGTAGGAGAACCAGCAGGAGGAAGATTTAGATCCATACAGATCTGGATTCTGATCTGTAGTAGATCAAAGAATGTAGATTAATCAAAGGTGAAAAATTGAAAGACGAAATCAAAAGATGAAAGAAGAAACGAAAATAAAATAAAGAACAGAAGAAAACTGAACTTACAGGTGAAATCAAGCAGCTCGCCGGAAAATCGATCGGAGAAGAGGACAGAGAAAATGAAGAAGAAGAAGAAGAGAAAGAAATCGAGCCTCAAAGTGTTGAGCTGTGGAAAGAAGATAATATATATGAGGGCATTTTGGTCATTGAACAGCTAGGGGGTTTCCCCACTAGTTGTTAAATAATATTCACCCTCCTGAATTGGTGTTTTCACCAATATGCAAGTTTCCAATGGGCATTAATTTTGGAGATAAGCATGCGTCCACTTCCAATGGCCCACCTTGAGAAAGACTACACCGCCCATTCACCAGCCGAATGCACTCACCGGGAGAAGAGAACGCCACCACTGGACTACCCAACTCCGCTCCAATGCCATCATCAGCTGAGGAGCTTTTTGGAGATGCAATAGATATAAAATATGAGCCCACCTCTTGGTTTGTAACCCTTTCGATGGCCAAACTCACCGGAGATGAAATATGAGTCACCATCTCCGGCACCACATCTACCAATCAGTTGCTCTCCACCACCAGTCCCTACGTAATTGTTGGAACGCCCGATATTACACTAGCACCACCTCTAGTTGAAGAATCCTTCCTAGATGCAACAACTTTGAACCCATTTTCTACTATGTTTTTCTTCCACTAACCAAACTCACCGAAGATGATTTTGGAAGGGACGACAACTCCGACAACTCATGCCTTGCCTCAGTAACAGAAAAGGATAGCACCATCTCCTTAGAGACCACCAATACACCATCCAATATGCTCGCCACTTCACCTCTGGTTTCATAGGTAAACTCCACCGCGTCGAAAGTTAGCATTGTCTCTTTATTAACACGATCAATATCCACTCTCCATTGTCCTAGCTGCTTCTTCGGATGCCACTATGCCACATGCAGGCTATGTAAATGCCTTCACGAATCATTCATACTAGAAAGACCCCTAAATAAATTGATGAATCTAATCCAACCCTTCAAATTCATGCCCTCTGGAAAAAAAAAATTGGATCGGTTGCCTTTTTGAATCTCAACCAATTCAAAGAAGTGACCTTGTTTGTTCTCTTTTAATGCAACAAAAAGTGAACAGCCATTGGAGAAACAAATTTTATGCTCGGGCAAACAATTCACAAGCTTACTCTAACAGTCTATGAGCCACTTGATTTCATCTCCAAATAGATCTATAGATACACAAAAGTTTCGCTCATTCTATAATATACGTATAACTTCTTCAGAGTTTCCCCATTCAGCTGATAGTTTGAAACATTTTTTCTCAATTTGAAGAAAATATTATGCATCAATTCTCATACCCAAAAGAATTATAGAGAGAGAAGCGGAGGTTTAGAATCCTCGAACCCAGCGAATTTTGATCCACCGCATCCAATACTGCCTTGGAGAGCTAAACTTTCTTCCATGGATGCCCCACACTAATACAAATGGTCTCACCCTAGTATGCTCAGCTCACTTGAGATCTGCAAAATGAGTCAGCAAAGAAATGGGAGCAGGTGGTCTGTCCCTACCACTCATGGCTAGAGTAGAAGCACCTGAAGTCGAAAGTTCCAAAACAACATGTCAAAAATCAAATCCCTCCAGAACTGCCTACACAATCCTTGGTGTAGTCGGTTGAGTAGGCTAAAAAACCACCTTATTCGCCTTAGAAGACTGATCATCCAGAACCTATTTGATAGGTGCAATTGGTTCCACATGAGCTCTGGTCCTACTGTTAGGAAGCACCTTGGCCGCCAGTTTTGGAGTGGATCGTGAGCAAAAACCCTCATAGAGGAGCCAATCACCAAATTGCAGTTCAACACCCTCCACAATATCCAGAGAAGAACATGTTGTAAGAATATGACTTACCAAACCACAAAAGTAACAGAAATCTGACATCTTTTCATACTGAAGGAAAAAATTATTCTCCTGATCATTGAGTACAACCTTAACAACCCGTCGTAGAGGATTATAGATTTCCATGATGACTTGTACTCGAAGAGAAATACCACTAAACTGCACTCCTCAACTGTGCTGATCTTTTTCCCGAAGAGACGTCCCATGTCTTCAGTTAACCAATCAAAAGGGACATCTAAGATATGGACCCAAAAATCTGTACCGGAAAAAGCCACCATAGATAAGGGGTCCCATCATGTCATCAAAAGCATAACCATAAGATGTTTATTAAAGGATCAAGGGCCACGACGAATAACTAACATTACATGAACCAAGAATTCAAACTTGAAACGAGTTAAAACATTCGAAATTGTTGGAGTGGAGGCAATCTGAACCTTGAAGCGTATGTCGTTCGACCAAACACTGAGCATTGCCATTTCGAGAAAGTCTATCCATGGTGGTTGTGGCAAAAGGATGTGGCTGATGAGGACCGATGATGGATCAACCATAGTGCGCTACACCACAGGCCGAATTGGGTCAATTTCTTCGCGTGACAATGTGAGGCCAGCTAAACCAAGATAAAAAGACTCCATGGAAGCGCACAAAATAAACATGAGAAGGTGAGAAGCAAGGATGCCGATGGAGCACGTCGACTAGAAGGAGGCGAATGAGATAAGTGTGGTGAGCATGCAAAAGACTTGCAAACGAGTGTAGTGGCTGCTACCCTAGGGGGAAAAAAGAAAATTACTTTAAAAGATAAAAACCTGAAGTCTATTATAAACTTCATTTATATGTTTGAAAGTATAACTTACTTTTAACATAAAATATTATTTTAAAAACTTTGGAAATCTCACGTGTTCAAGTAGAAAACATAACTTTAAAAGTTTCACATCTTAATACTTGAATTTTTTAAAGTCTAGAAAACAAAAGGTCCACTTATAAAAACATTATACACTAATATATTTATAAATGAAATTTGAAATAATTTTATTAATAAAAGACTAAATTGGCCGTTTGAATCTACTATTATTACTTATTACAGGAGCCTCCCGCTAGTGTTGCAAAACGTTTTTTGAATACAACAAAAATAAAGCGTCATGTCACTTTTTTTCTTTCAACTCAGGCAACTTGTATGCATTATTATTAAATTTCATATAATAATTCGATCGCCCACCTTTATTAGAGGCAGAAATCACTGCATAATTTTGGTAATTGATTGCACCTTCCTGTATTATAACACAATATCCCCTACTTATAGCTCTGACTACTTATAGCTCTGATATGCTGCATTTCTTTCCACAATCAAAATTGATGGTGCATAAGGCAGAGAAGGTAGAGATGAATGAGTTGGAGATTAGAGAAGCAATGGAGAGGGAATGGTTTGATCATCTATGTGAGTTGGACTTTCGTGAGATCCTTGGGAGATACCCACTAGAGGATGAAGTGTAGAGGCTGCAAAACAGAATCACGTCCATCGAGGGTGTAAACATGCAGATCACAAACACAATCTTCATGTTGAAAGCCCACGTAAGTCTGCAATAAAATAAGATATTGTACCATATACTATATGATGATACAAAATAATTTAATTTAATTCTTGCAGATTTCTGTGATGAACAACCTCATTGTGGGATTTGGTTTCAACTTCGAAAGGAACAATGGCGAGAGCTCAAGAATCTACAAAAAGGTGAGGTCAATAGTAGATGATGATGCGAAGGAGGTGAAGGAATGCAACATTGAACCTGATGCTTTCAAGGTGTTCAAGTTATGGGCTGGAAGGAAGGCCGTAAAAATAGAAGAGGTTAATTATGACAATTTTGAAGTTATATCTGCATAATGTACATGGATATATTTTTTTATGATGCAAGATACTCTAGATTATTTTTGAATTACTTCTGAAGCATATTTTTGACTTTTTTGGAATATTTTGGAATAATCATTTTCTACCTTATATTGTGGACTATCTATGCAGATATTTGGAAATTAATATTTGCAGGAGTAATTTCGGGACTCCATAATTGTAATACTGACACTTTAAATTCTTTATATATGCACAATGTTGTTTTGAATTTCAATTTGCAGACAAAGAAAGAGACGGTACTGGAGAAGCTGTAAAACAATAAGACAAAGAAGATGACAAGCAGTGGTATATGAATTTTCTTTATTTTATAGATTATATATATGAAGATACGAACTCATACTGATTTTATTGTATATTTTACAGAAGTTCAGAACTTTAAAATTAAGATGACAGAGTTACTTTTGGACATTCAACGAGATAAGAAATTTTCAGATCCCAAATACGTGGCAGAGCGTACTGAAGGGGGTTACACTGCATTATGTCAATTGCAACTAATGACAAAGGGACAATTGCTCAGTTCATGTCAGATCTAAAGAGGTCTATGTTTGAGGCAACTGAGGATGCTGCCAAGAAGGCTATAGACTCATGCACTTCTACCTATAGGCTCAACATTGTTGATTACATGTATGAAGCATTGGAAAAGTTGGCCTTGAAGTACATGATACTTGAGATGAAAAATAATCAGCTTGATTAGTCAAACATGGCGCTTTTGAAAACATTGACGGAGGCACAAAAAGAGAACATAAGACTTCGATAAGAGATTATGAAACTAAAAAGGCAAGCTATAGACGAAGCAAATGTCGGTATCGGGAAGGTCAGAAAACCAAAAAAAGTCAAGGAGGAACCAAAGGACTTCATCGCTGAAGATAACAAAAAATGGGGTGCAGTTAGTAGAAAGCTTAGATTCCATGAGTAGTTTATTTGAAAGCATATTTGAATTTAAGGTTCAAACATCAAATTTATTTTTACTGATGTCCTGATGAATAACACTAAATTGCATTAAGTTTATGTTGTCTTCCCAATTATAAAAAAAAACATTATGTTGCCAACCCAAAAGTTTGATGAAATATGTTTTTCGGGTAGTGGTAAATTGAAAAGATTCAAAAACAAGTAAGGATTATAATGAAACAAAAAAGTTGAATAATAAACTTGGGTTGTACATAAAATAAATTGTCGAGAGATAATTATTTTAATTAGGACATGGAAATTGATTGACTCTGATTATAGTAACAAATCAGACACGCAGTACAAATGAAAATCAATTTCGTTAGGTAAAAATAAGAAAGGTAATTTCGTAATCCCTACAACATAAGGATTCCAATTGCAATAACTTGTATAAAAAGGTTTCACCCCATTCTCAGTGAAATGTAAATTTCACTCAAAATGTTTTCTAGTATAAGTAACCTAACAGTGTCACTCTTTTTCTGCATATTATTTAGAACTTTCGGTAATGGGAGTGGTCAGGGTCAAATACATTAGTTTGCTAGAGGAGATTCAAAGCATTATGCGTCTGGACGGTGGTGATTTCAGGAGCGAAACAAAAGAAGGTGGAAAATATAGAGGGACTGTTGTCATCCCTATTGATCGTGAACGCAATTTTTTGACATTCAGAAGTTTGGGAACTGAGAATTCAATCCTAGACGCTTACGAAGCCACTACCTGCCAGGCCATCCATGCGCTTCTGATTCATCACAATGTGTTGTTGATTGACCCCAATTACGACACACCAAAGGAGACGGAAGGAAGATTGAAACATGCAATTTGGAAGAACATTGTTATTGAAAAACAGAACGAAGATCTAGTACAAAAAGTGTTTAGGATGTCATAAGAAGTGGTTTCACTTAAGGCTAGGATTCGTGAGTTGGAAGATGAAAAGAAGGCTTATCTTAAACATCTAGAGGAGATGGGTCAATTGGACACCGAGTATAGAACAATCCAAACAAGATAGGTTGAGAAACTACATATTTTCAACGACGAGTTAGAAAAAGAAGCAGCTGAACTGAAGGTTGCTCTCAATGTTTTTTCATCCTGATAAACATTTCAATCTCACTTGATCATAAACTTTTGTAGTATTATGAAGCCTTATTACTAAATTCTTAGCCCTTTATCTACTAGATTAAATAGTTTAATGGACCTTTCAATAATATAATAGAATGTTTATTTCTTCTTTATGTACTATTAACATAAAATTTATTACGCCAACGAAATAAATCAGACACTTACGGACAAATAGAAACACTTAAGTTACAAAATGCGTAAACTAATGTATTTATTAGGATCCCTAATTTATAAAACTAATTGAACTGACACACGTATTTTAGGAAGATCAATTGGGTATTTTAAATATGACATAATTACAGGGTTTAAACACACACATATATATATGCCCTCCTCACATTCAACCTTTTTAACCTAAAATATTAAGCCAATATTTCACATTTATCTATCTACAACCTACAAATTATTTCTACTAATTATCTCTACAAATTAGTTCATCCCATATACCGTGGACAGAGGTAAGCGTACTTCCAATTAAGATCATCTTTCGTATGTGAGTTCTTTTGCTATTTTTATACCAATCTAACTAATCACTAACAATTTATCACAGGTTAGGAGTCATCAACACTCTATTCCATCTTAATTTCCCTATCAACTCTCTATTTCACCCAATATCACAGAAAGCAAGACTTTGGTTACATTAGAACCCGATTTCATCAGAGAGACAGTCATCAGGGGTAAGAGTATTAACATTTATTATCATCTTTGCTATGTGTTCTTCAGATATTTCTATAGCAATCTATTTTTTTATTAATAATTTATGACAGGCCAGGTATTATTGAATACAGAATTACGACTTAAGCTTTCAGTTGAGATATGGATCGCATATTACATGTTCTACAGAAATATTATTGATTTTTATGTGATGTTTTATATGATGGATGGGAACTATTTAATATTTGAATACTAAATTGTTACTGTTTAGCTATCATGTTTTTTATCTACTACACATGAAATTAGGCTTTGAAAATAAATGAGAAATAATAAAGTAATTGTGAATGATTAGAGATTACCCGTATAAGATCTGGCACGTTAGTGTGAAGATTATTCATCTTCTTACTAATTAAAATAATGGTTAGATATTTGAACGAGGTAGAATAGTTAATAATAAAATAAAAGACTATTGTTTAAAATTACTTGTTTCTTATGTGAGATGCGATGAAGTGGGGAACTGATACGGATAGCCCAAATGGTCTACCAAAGGCCCAACCAATCTCCCAGGCTATGAGGCATCTTAACATTACACAACTTCGTATGCAACCAACCTCATATCGGGCACCTCCAACAGACACATTTAGAGGCGCAACAACCACCCCCTACATTTAACTCTCCCGGATGTCAAATACATCCTCAATGCCTGAAACAACTCTCCCAAGATATAACCACCATAAAGTCTAAGATCCCATGGATTACACCCTCCTTAAAGGGCTCAGTACCACCCTATATATTGGGTGGTACCTACCACACAAAAGGTAGATACTACACACCTCCACCTTCCTGCTCTTCTCTTCCTGAATTCTCTTCTCTTTGTGTCTTATAGGTCGTGGTTCACCCAACTCTGGTTGTTCTAGGCTGTTGATTGGTAGATTCATATCAATTTGGTGTTGTCTGTTGAAAACAAACCCACTAACACCTTTCTTTCTCTTTAACAATTCAACGTCGATGTCAATGATAAGAATAAGAAAGAACAACACCAACAACACCAATAACAAAAATGTCCAAGTAAAGGATGCCAATTTCAGTTGGAGCTTACCACCACTACCCCATCGCCAGCGAATGGTGATCAAAACAACCAACCCCCTCCACCGCCTCTTATCAACCGCGATGGAGTGCACATTCCCCTAATTGGCCCAAGTGGCGCTGCACCACCCACCACAATCATTGATCCTGCTTATATACAGCTAATCCAATTCAATACCCTTTCGGATATGCAAGCTCTTATGGTCCAGACCATTCGAGCTGAAATCACCAACCTCTGAGGCATCCACCCCCCGACAACAAGGGTAATTCCAACACCAATGGCCGGGCCAAAAACTCTATTGTGGGAAATTTCAATGTCAATGACCTCATCCGTCATATGAATCTAGTCGAGGCACATGTCAAGCCCTCAATTCAAGCCTTCAATGATATTGAGGTACTCCTAACACACTGATCGAGGATATCATCACAGTAAAGCCTCCTAACAATTTTCGTATGCCTACCATAGAAAACTATGATGGCCTTTCCGACCCTATTGATCACCTTCACCGTTATGTTTCCCAAATGGAGATGTCTTGGGCCAATGACACTATCCTCTACAAGGCATTTAGCTCCACTCTCAAGGGAGCCACCTCCATATGGTTTGGCACACTACGAGGCCAGCGCTTTAAGTGCTTCAAAGACCTCGCCATAGCTTTTCTACGAAACTTCATGGGATCTTGACCACCCCTAAAATGGTCGCGCATCTCCTCAAGGTACGATAACAGAAAGAGGAGTCCCTCAGGGACTACGTAAAATGTTTCTAATCCGAGGTTTTCCATGTCCAAGGACTATCCATAGACATGCAACTACTCGTCATTACCCTAGGCCTGCAACATGAGTCTCGCCTCGTATACAACATCAACGAGAACCCCGTCACCTTGATGGGTGAGTTCATGGACCGAGCCATAAGGTTCATGAATTTTGAAGAAATCAACCCACCGATTCACCGACCCTTCTCCTCTACCACGAACAAGCACCGCAGATACGATAAATGATCTGCCCTCACCAAATATTCATCCTTGAGCGTCTCGCCAAGAGGAACTTTTCCTCACCCACTCCTTCAGGATACTTGCACCAACATCATTCTGATGTTGGAAAAACAAAACAAAGTACATCGGTGGTCACAACCGATCAAACACAAGACCAAGAAGGGCCTCGACAAATTCTGCAGCTATCATAAGGATCGAGGCCACGAAACCGAGGGTTGTTGGCAACTAAAACATCTCATTTCTGAGATCATTAGAAAGGGCAAACTCAAGGAATACCTTACCTGCTATGACGCATCTCTAAGTGACCTACCCAAGGTCGTAGACAAGACGATGATAAGGACGATTGAGATAAAAGTCACCGCCACCATAACAACCCTCATCGGGCCAACCTCTCAGTTCCTCCGACAGTGGGAATGATTCACATGCTTTTAAAATATAAAGGCTCCTCAGCTCGAAAACGTTATGCTCAGGAAATCCTCCAGATCGACCACTAGGAGCAAAACGTCAGCTACAGACCAAACAACGCAAATGTTGGGCTATTGGACCATGGATTGCCCAAACTCATGACCAGACATGAGAAGTCCGTAAGTTGGGCTTTGCGGGAAATGGCTGGGCCGTAACCTCAAGCCCAAAGGGCATTGGATAGCATGGGCAATCCATGGTCCAATAGCCCAACA
>JBBYHH010692213.1:0-10179 GCA_038382905.1 Daphne laureola
AAAATTATAAAGTTAGAGGGATGTTTAACACATTTTAAAAACTCAGATGGTCAATTTGAGTATTTTAATCATAATTTTCGTTAAGTTTTAATGGAAGTTAACTCGGAGGTATAGATTTGCAACGTACTCTTACTTTAGAGCCACTTTTACAATAAAATTTTATTCAGGTATAGATTTGCAACATGGACTATAGTTTAGGTATATATATGGTGCAATTTACTCCTAAACAAAATGTATAGTTTCAAATAAATTTAATGTCATTGTTGAAGATCTTTTACATTGTCTAAATAATTTAATGGCTTAATTATTGTTTACTCCCATGAACTATTGTGAATCGCTTTCTTTGGTCCCTATACTATAACTCTGAGCTACTCAGTCCTTGTACTATTAACATTAAGGCAGTTTGGCCCCTTGACTCAGTAACTCGTCACACACGGGATTAACAGTGTCAATTTTTGACAGTTTAGTGGCTAGTTTGTACGAGTTTAAAAGTTTTAGGACAATAGTATACAAAAAAAAATGTAATTGGGCTAAAATTAAAAAAAGTTTTATAACATTTTACCATTCCTAGTCTTCCTCCTAAACCATTCCGGCCAAAAATTTCATACTTTTGGGTATCTATGAAAGGTTCACAAAATTCCAGGGACCATTTTAGGTATTTCACTTTAGGTCAACTAACAGTGAAAACGGTCAAAGGACCAAATTGGTTGATGGCTTATAGTATAAGGACTGAGTAGCTCCGAGTTATAGTATAGGGACCAAAGAGAGTGATTCACAATAGTTCAGATGAGTAAACAATAATTAAACCTAATTTAATATAGCTATTAGACATTTAAAAAAAAAACCATTGTTAATTGTTAATTTTTTTTTTTGATAATAAGTTTTCCTGTATAAAAAGTAAATTTACATAAAAATATTATCTATTTTATACTTTTGTTTCATATTTGATATTTTTTGTGTGGATATTTTAGAGTTAATTTAAAATTAATATGAATAATTTGGAAAGATTATTTCAAAAAATACACATGTGATAAAGAATAATGACTCAAAAATAAAATTATAAAGTTAGAAGGTTGTGCAACAAATTTTAGAAAACATAAGAGTCAATTTGAGCATTTTTTTCGTAAATTCCGTTAAGTTTTAACGGATGTTAAGTCGCGGATATAGATTTGCAACGTACTCATACTTTATAGTCACTTTTGCGATAATTTTTTGCTCAGGTATGGATTTACAATGAAAGAAATACTTTAGTTGCAATTTACTCCTACTTGATCTATTTGTTAACTAGTCTCTCGCCCCTCCAACCTGAAAATTCTGGTATTGTCACTGCGACGAGCAGAGTAGAAGTAGAGTTGTAGTTTGTAAAGGAACAAGCCTAAAGCTCGCCTCGCTAGAGGGTTACTCCTTGAGGGTTAGCTCGACTGACCAACCAACTCACTCGAATTTCTCGATCGAGCTCACTCACCAACCACCTTAAGGGTTACTCCTTTTTTTTTGTTTTTTTTGTTTTATTCTTAAATGTTATGAAATTCGTTTCTTAAAGGCCAACCTGACAAAAGAGTCGCGTCCAGGTTAACCCGATCCGAATAAAAGTTTTGCTCGATTTCAAAGTATGGTTAAAGAGTGCTGAACTTTCAATCCGAACCCGAACCCGAACCCGAACCCGAACTCGAACCGAATTAGACGCACACATAGAAGTATCACCTAATGCTATAGGAGCATGTACACCTACACACACCCGATCCAAAGGCAGCCCATCAACCCTATTCCTAATCCTAATCCTAATCCTAATCGAGCACGACGAGCAGTGAGCAGACTAAGGACTCGCCAAACACTCCCAGTCTACAGTAGCGACTCACGCGCCAACACCAGCCTCCAACTCCATTGCAAGGGTAGCTTTGTGTCTCCGGCGAACCTTTTAGCTTTTGCCCAGCCGCTCCGCCGTTGCCGGGACCGCTCGCCCCCATACGCCCGATCCCTCCTCCGCTTGCAGCTCCTCGAGTCAGTCCTCTGTCTACGATCTCCTCTCAGGTCGTTCCGGTTCTCGTCGCTGGACGCTCCTGCATACGGTTTCAGTTGGTAATTTTTCAATTCATTCGCCCTCTTTATACGGATAAATACATATACAATAGATTTCAGTTTGGTAATTTTCGAAATTTAACTCAGATAGTGATGACTGTTAGATTGTTCGCTGTGTTCTTTTGAACGAACTCTGATAGGGACTGAGGAAGTGATAACTGCACTGTTCACTCCTATATTCTTGAGTTATTACACCTGGATTCTGAAGCTTTTTGAAGTAAGATTTGATGGTGTTAAAAAACGAATATCAGCATCCAAATTGACAGATTGTTAGCAAACTTGTAGACAAGAGTCACCTTTCAGTGCTAGTTGATTTGTCTTTTTATGCTGTTATATACTCCATTTATAAGATGAATTTCACATCAAGTTTCTATTGATTTTAGCTTTATTATTCATGTCCAATAATAAGTTGTACTGGTCAAGTTTTTCAGAGTTTTACTCTGCAAGAATTACAGGGATTTGATTGTCCTTGTACTTAAGAGTACCTCTGCTTTTGGGGATTTCTAGGTTTTACTGTACGTACACAGAAACAGGGAGATATACATACTCCAATTTACCACATACACCCTTGTAAACTACTGGGATAGTCAAGAGTCTACGAGTAATTATGAAGTGGGATTCTATCACATGCAGTATATGGTTGCTGTGTAAGCATGAATGGTTCTGAGACCAATTAGCTTTGATGAACTTTAAGATAAATAAATAAATAAAAAATCTTTTACTCGCTGATTCTCACGTCAGTTTAGCCAAGGAAATGATGCTATAAACATTAAACAAAAAGAGTTAGGGTTTTACACATGCTGTTCAGCTGCGTACAGAATGAGACTAAGGTTTTGAATTGGCCACAGCTGAGCACTCCACCACCAAACTAACATGAATACTGTCGTTCCGACCTCTGAGGAGGACCCTGCACTCGCCATCGTCCGCTTCACCTCGGAGCTCGCTTGGGCCGATGCCGGTCTCGAGGTACTTCTTTCTGATTTCACTGGATGCTGTTCGGGCTTTTAAGTTTCGGAAACTCAAGATTTCGATTGGATTAAGTGTTTTTGGACTTATAATTTGTTCATAATTTTTGTGTGTTTCTGAAGGTTGTGGAGCCGCAAGTGACAAGGCTTTGTATGGAGGCTCAGGAATGTATGGTAATGCAGAGGTGGTTAGATTTGGCATCATTAATGCTCACTTCAGCTGACTTAGTTTTTGCTAAGGTCTCAGATAAAGGTTTGCTCTCGCATTTACATGGTCTTTTTTAGATCCCTTTTCTTGAGAATGGTGTTTTGTGCATGTCACTTGCTATTTTTTGAATAATGATTTTGACCTGACTATCTTTCTAAGTTGCTTTTTCTGTTCTGCAGATCTTGAGTGCATTTATGTTGTTATCTGTAATCTTGTTACGAAGCTCGAAGCTGTAGAAGAGGAGCTTGAGATGGCAAAGCTGATATCAACTAAAGTTGCTCATCAGCCAAATGAGAAGCCAGCGTTGCGTTTAAAGATGTGAGCAATGGGTTGTTTAGCACTAGAGTTGGTTTTAGAACTCATTTGGTTTATATTATCCATTTAAGCCAGTAGATTAATGACTTGTAAAGTTCTGTTCTTAATTTATGACTTGTTTTTTATTGTTCTTAACTTTCAGGTTGTTTAGTCTTTATAACTTATTGAAGTACCCAAGCAGCCGATTTTTGGTATACATGCAAGCCCTGAATCTGGCCATAAATGGGAAGGTTACAGAGCATGTTATACCTTCTTTTAAGAAAATAGATAGTTTCATGAAGGAGTGGGATCTTGGCATCAAGGATCAACGGAACCTGTTTCTTACCATTGCTAATGTACTGAAAGAACACAAAAGGTAGAATGTGAAGTATAAGTTATGCTACCAATTGGCAGTCAGTAAATTCTATATCAACCAACTGTTGCTTCTGTTGGTATCTCCAGCTCAGGTAAGGATTCTTTTAAGTTCTTGACCAAGTATTTGGCAACTTTTTCTGGTGAAGACACATACACCATTAGTGAAGCAAAAGAGGAAGCTGTTCGAACAGTGATAGAGTTTGTCAAGGCACCTGATATCTTTCAGGTAAGTTTAGATCTCGTTATCACTTTTTAGTTGTATGGACTGTCATCCTCATTTTTCTCAAGTGAAATTTATAATGTCAAGTTAACCTGTGGGCTATAATTCGTGGACTCTGTTAAAATAATTATTTGATGCTATAAACTTCATGCCACCGATCCCCACATAGTTGGAATTAAGTTGCATGATGATGTTGGTAGTGATGAAATTAACCTGCGGGTTGTTGATCTGAAACATTGCGGAAGTTATAAATTGAAGCCATGAGATTTCACTGGGTTTGAGAAAACCATTGATAAACTTGTATTGCTGAAGAAGTTATTGGCTTTGTTAGGTAGAAGGATAAGTTTTTTCACCCTATATACTTGACATGGAGATAAAATCGCTTGATTTTTCTTAGTTATAAGGGTCTTTCTGAAGCCACTGAAATGAATATATTTATTTTTTGAATGGCCAATGGTAGATAAGTCTGTTGTCAGACTGATACTGGCTGACAGACAGAAGCTATGACTGTGGAATACCTTTAAGCATTGTGATTAGGGTACGGAAAATGTATTGATTGCCATGCCTTCTTCATTTCTGTTTAGAGTTTGTTCATATACTGAAATTGACTGTTTGCCTTTCAGTGTGATCTACTAGATCTGCCTGCAGTGGCGCAGCTAGAGAAGGATGCCAAGTATGCATTAGTTTATCAGCTCCTGAAAATCTTTCTAAATCAGAGGCTGGATGCCTATTTAGAATTTCAGGCTGCAAATTCAACTCTATTGAAAAGCTATGGTAATGCTTGGATATTCATGAAAATGATGGAAACTGACCCTTCTAGGTTGAATTCAGCTTCTTTAATTTAAACATTTACCATGTGCAATCATGTAGGTCTTGTTCATGAAGATTGTATAACAAAGATGAGGTTAATGTCATTGGTTGATCTTGCTTGTCATGAATCTGGTGAAATTCCTTATGCCCTTATCAGAGACAGTTTAAGGGTAAGAATGCCTGCTAAATTGTATTGATTTGCTTTGCGACAGCAGTATAGAGGAGCTAACAACCTGTTACAGATCGAAGATGATGAAGTGGAGATGTGGGTTGTCAAGGCTAAAATGTCTAAACTAATCGACGGCAGAATGGATCAGATGAATCAGATTGTCATTGTGAGGTTTGTACATTTTCCCCCTTCACATGTACCTTTAACAAATAAATAGATGGAGAAAGGAATAATGTGAAGGCTGGTGCCTTAATTGCATCTTTGGAGAATGGTTATCTGTATTTTATTTTGTTATGGTAGAACTAATTTAGTGCTTTGCTACAATGATACAGCCAATGCACTGTACGTGAATTTGGAGAAAAGCAGTGGTACGATCTTAGAACAAAGTTATCGACATGGAGGGTAAAGCTTTTCTTCTATATTCTGGCTCGTACTGTTTAAAACTCGATCTTATTTCAGCAATGTCCTTTCGCGATAATAACGTATAGTATTCCATAATGATTAGAGCAGGATATGGTTACTAATTTCAATACCAAGTATTGTGAAGCTTTCATTTGTTTCTATTTGTTCATGCTTTTAAAGACCTGTGTATTTTGTTGCAGAGTAACATAGCCAATCTAATCAGTACCATTCAAGCGAACAAGATTGCCGAAGATGGTTCGCAGGCAATGCAAGGGCTGGCGATTCGTTAGAAGCCAGTGCTTGATAGTCCATTCTGTTGAGGATTTTGTTTCTCTGTAGTCAGGGTCATTATTTTGGTTGATACTTTATCCTCACAAATTTTTGTTTCTCCTTCATTTTCTTTATATAAATGATACAGATCTGATGAATCATGCACCCATAACAACTCTTGTTTCTTAACTTTTCATTTGAGTATGCCCACCGTTCCAGTATACATGCACTAATCAATCCGTTTTGCTACTGGATGAAGCAAACTTTTTTCTGGTTAAACTCGAGACCTTTACGGACTTTAACCATCCTTTTAACATTGTCAACACACAGCTTTCCAGATTACATGTTTAAACACTTAGCACTACAAGGCCGCATCTCAAGCATCTACGAGACCTACAATCAATTGAAAGCTACCTACCAAATGGCTGAAAAAATATTGAGTCAACCACGAAATATAAGCGTAAAAAGGCCAGCAAAAATACTAGGGCTCATATCCGACGAAATATTCAAGTAATCGATAATCCAACCAGGTAAAGTACTCTATCCAATCCGACATTTATTAAAGTCATGAAAATTAAAGTCAGGTCCCCCAGAGAATGCCAGGGGGTGAAAGAAAACAACCACAGGATTTTCCAGCCCCTTATCTGCAATTGTGTGAACGCACGCTTGTACATACATATGTGGATCAAGTCAACTATTTACGTAGTACCAGTAATTTGCTACTCATAAGCATTGCTGTTCTATCTGGAACACTGGTGGAGTGGAGCTAGATGTTACCCTTTGATTCTTGCAATTGCCTCTTCACCAGTGCCGTGTAGATTCCACCATGGCTGAGAAGCTCATCATGAGTGCCGTTTTCAGCTATTTGACCATCTGAGATCACAACGACGCTATCTGCACTTTTCACTGTCGAAAGTCTGTGAGCAATTACGAGAACGGTCCTGCCCCTCATCAACGAGTCCATCGCATCCTAGCAAATGTGCGTTACGAAGACCGGCTTATTAACATTAAACACTGCAGACTCATACACTAATGCCTATGATGTTCAAGGACATACAAGTCTATGTGATGATGACCTGGCTGACTCATGTTTGTTTTAATCAGTTATGTTGAGTTACCTGGACAAGGTACTCGCTCTCGGCATCTAAGGCGCTCGTAGCTTCATCCAGTAGCAAAACACTTGGATTCATCAATAAAGCTCTTGCAATGGCCACTCTTTGTTTCTGTCCCCCTGAAAGCCTCAAACCACGTTCTCCAACCACTGTCTTATACTTTTCAGGGAACTTCTCTATAAAATCATGAGCATTGGCCATTTTCTGCAGAATTTGGAATTATGCCACAATATGGTAACAGAACAACAGCAACAAAAAACCAATGAAATTTCGTAGGGCGTCCAGAAACGAAAGCCAGAGTACAACTTACAGTTACGGTTTCTATCTCAGAGCTGCTCACTTGGTCATCACATCCATAAGCAATATTCTCCTCCACGGAACAGTTGAAAAGAACAGGTTCTTGGCTCACAATGCTGATCTGGACTCCAACAAAAGAAAAAAAAAAGTGTTACTTGATTCCTTAAGATGGTCTAATTCTGGTGAAGACAAAGAGGTGGCAAACTGTATGATATTATAAGAGAAGAGAGAAACAGCTGCTTTGGTTGGCAAAGGATAAAATCTGGGAACTATGTTATGGAAGTAGAAGAATGCCGATTAACATAAGAAAACCCTTTTCTTTCAGAATCTAGTACAGAAGTGTTTTAATAGAAAGCTTAAGGATACCGACATTTCCAACCAGTTTGTGTATGTTGGAGTATTGGGACACTATGCTCATATGTTGTCTACGATTACAGCAATGAAGTGGCAGAAAATCCTTGCTAGCACTCTTGACACTCTGACAGAACGTTAATTAAGTTCTAATCCACATAAAAGAAAAATTCTAATAAGAAAATCCAGCAGGCGATTAAGAAATGGCTTGAAGAACAACAAATCCCTCAGCAGTTAGCATCGGTTCTCAGATTTCCTATTCAGTATCAAATCTAACATTTGTAATGGCAATAAGAAAACATGCGGTGTTGTCGTTTACAGGGATTCTCATTCCCAATGCATGCAGGTAAATAATTTTAGGACGGGGTTTACCTTCTTGTGAAGATACTCATGAGATATTTCCACCAATGGAACCCCATTCAACAGTATCTTCCCCTTGAGAGGATCATAGAATCTCTCAATCAAATTTGCGATCGTGGTCTGAAACAAATAAGCAAGTTTTGTTGAGCTTATTTACCGAAGATTAGGAACTGGAATTTAGTGCATACAGGACTAATCTTCAAGAACAACCAAAAAGCAGAAAAGTAGTACTATACTTTTCCACCACCGCTTGGACCAACAAGCGCGACCTTTGAACCGGGCCTCAATTTTAATGTTATTCCCTGCAATTCAAAAGTCAAATCAATGTTACAAAGAGATAGGCAACGTCAAAAAAAAAAAAACAATAGTCTGTCCATCACATATGAAGCAACACTGTAATTGCTGATATTGCTTGTCACTTATCAGACATCACCATGTCCTTGATTCTAACATCAAACAATCTATTGGAGCTAATTTTAATATCTTATCTGACCATGTAGGATCGATCCTAACCTTTGACATAGATCAATTGATTAAAAGAATATTAACTGAATATACAGAAACAAGGTTTAGAGAAACTTCAATTAATGATTCCTTTGGTCGTGGTTACTAAGCTGATAGAATTTTAATAGCATTGCTTACTGCATGCTTAAGCAAACATGACCTAAACTTTGAAACCAAATTATGTTCCATCACCAACATCTGAGTCCCTTTGCACCAGCTGCAGGAAGCAAGTCTAATAAGACAGGAAGGTCTGACAGTTCTGTGCTCACGATCATCACTCTAACACTAACTTTGAGATTTGATTGCAGTTAAAATTATCACCTTAAGTATCATATGACTTGGGCGAGATGGATATGCAAACCAAACATCATCTAATTCAACATCACCATCTGAATCACTGAAATTGAAATTATAAACTATGGATTATAACACAAGGTTAAAATCTAATGTTTTCATTTTTCATTAAAGAGAATTTCTTTAAAGTGAAACGAAAAATACCATCTGCATCTGTGTTAGAAAGGGAGAAAAAAAAGAGCGTATACACTTTATAAGCCTTCTAGGAACCATGTCCTTTGTTCTCTCCATCTGCAGCAGTGAAGAACGAAGTTCTTAAAGTGTAAGCTCTTTTTTTTTTCCTTTTCCTTTCTGGATAGAAAAGAGATGAGGGGCTAACCCAACAGGGCACTTGTCTCCAGAAGGTGGCATGCTTGAAACACGATCCAGGAGCTGGAACACCCTCCTGCTTGCACCTGCAGCTTTCATAGCTGTTGTGTATAATCCTGATAAAGAAGAGACCGAGGAACCAACTGCAAGGCAAAGAGAACAAGAAATTTTTAAAAAATAAAAAATAATACGTAGTAATTTTTCAAAGGCTAAGGTCTAAAGAGAATGTTGTGCAATGCAGAGAATGCTAAAAATGAACTTTTCCACCCTACTATATTGCTTAACCTTCGATTTCTGTCATTTTCCTTAGGTAATAAAGTGGGATTGACACTAATTAACTTTTCTGAAACCATTTCCAGAACCTGTTCCAGTTCATATTTTTTCAAGACTAAAGTTGGGGCTACGATAGGCGAAACTATAGATGAAATAGAACAAAAGGAACAAGCTTGACTGTCACAAGCTCCAAGGTAAAGGAAGTACCTGTGAGACTATAAAGAATGAATGATGTAAGTGAGCCTGCAGTCAAGGATCCCATTATCGTCAAGTATGCACCATAAATCACCACTACCATAACAGACAATGTTGAAGCGGCATTTAACCCTCCAAAGAAAAGACCGACAACCCTCTGTACATGGAAGATTTGGGATCAACTTTTAAATTATTCCAAAATACTGTACCCAAGGAAAGCAGAAAGAGGATGTGCAGTTGGCAAAAGTTAAGAAACTTACAGCCTGTTTGAGCCCAAGCTCCAACGTGTCATCAACTTTTTCCGAGTACTGTGATACTGCAGCCCTTTCCTTAGCAAATGACCTTACTGTCCGAATGGCTCCAAAAGATTCCTAAAGATCAATTTTTCATACATGACAACTTATAAATTTGATGCTTCAAGTCTCTGAACTTTAGCACAAGTCCTATGACGGCTATCACAGTAGTATGCCCCAAGCTTTCAAGAGCTTACATTGAGGATAAGGTTTGATTTAGGGGCTGACGAAAAGCCTGGATTTGGCCTATTGGCCAAACCAACCAGCACAAAAGGGTATGAGTCACTCAGAATCCTAACCAAATCCAATCCAATGAAGGAAAAACAAAAAAGATAAACG
>JBBYHH010692224.1:0-18537 GCA_038382905.1 Daphne laureola
AACGTGACCGGGTAACATGGCCGAAGAACATTCCTCGGAACAGAGTTTGAACTTTATAATTAGACCTATAAAATTTTACAAATTGACCATCTTACTTAAAATTTTACGTACTCACATAAATATCTTAAAAACCTATTAACTTAGAAACTCACATATCTCACATTATCTAGAAAGCTCTATGACCACTCATCCTTAACACTATAAATACCCCTCACGGATGGAGTATTCCTGAATATTCCGTAAAATAATAATATATGGGATCTATGTCACTCTTCTAATAATCAATTTAACTTAAAATTTTAAAAATTTAACAGATATTCTCTAAATTTATGACTTGAACCTATTATTATTTTATATATTAACATTTTTTTAAATTAATAATTTTTTAAATCCGTAACAAAATCAGGTATTTAAACTAATTGAAAGAAATAACGATACAAACCAAACAAACCCTCAAACAATACGACAACAAAGCAAAGAGATAAGTAGTCTCTGATTGGCTTTAACAGAGAGGCTGAGAATGTCCGTAACTTATGAAAAGCAAATAAAAAAAGATAGGTAAATGACAAAAGAAAAGTGCATAACTTATAAGCATAAAAGCCCAGCTAAAGCAGAGGAGTTGTCGGCTCAGTTCAGGTGGTGCGGAATTTTTTTTTTTAAATTTGAGATGGTGTTGTGTTTTGATTGATGGATAAGATATATATAAATAGAAAAATTTAAAAAAAATATAATTTTATAAAAAATTAATAAATTTAAAATTGTTAAATATATTAAAAATTAAAAAAATAAGGGAAAAATTTCTAAAAATAAATTTCTTAATATGTTGAACTGACCGGTTAAGACCATTTTTGGTGCAGCAACCAACAGTTCCAACAATACCTTGAAATGGCTTAGAAAGCTGCATATAAACAAATACTAAGTACTAATTTAGTATTAATCTAGTTTGAGGTGAAGAAAGTGATTGATCAATAACATAATAGAAGTAATCAACCTTAAATGATTCAATAGCAGTTTGTGTCTTATCTTCATTATTATTCTCGTTTTCGTCAAAATGTTTTTTCTTAATACGTCTCTTTTCACGAAATTCGGCGGCAATTCTCATTTCCCTTGCAATTTCTTTAGCTCTGATCAAGGCCTTATCAAATTCATTTTTTCTATAGTTCTGCACAAAAGAAATAAGTTTTCCCAATTTCTGAACAGGAACATCAACATGCATGTCCTCTGTTTGTAGAAGCTTACTCACAGTATTGATAGCATTCAATAGTTCATACCAAATAACCATGTCAAATAAGAACTCAAAATTTTCCATCTCATGTTTCGCCAGACATTGAGCATCAGACCTTGTTTTAGAATCATCATCATTTTTCCCCAAGTAAGCTAATACATCTCTTATTTTGAGAGCTTGGAATCTAAATGTTCTCACACTTTCAACACGACTTTCCCATCGTGTTTCAGATAATGGCTTAAGAGTAAAACCATGCACATGTTCCTTGAAAACTTGTCATCACTTTGTAGAAGATGAGAAGAATGAGTATATTCGTTGCACCACTCCAAAAAAATAATCAACTTTGTCGTCACAATTAGCCATATCAGAAATAGCAAGATTCAAACTATGACAACCACAAGGGGTATATAATGCTCTAGGATTTACCTCAAGAAGCCTTTTCTGCACACCTTTGTGTTTACCCCTCATATTAGAACCATTGTCATATCCTTGTCCTCGTATATCAGCAATGTTAAGTTTATGATTGTGCAATGCATTCTTCAGCTCATTAAACAATCCAAGCCCCGATGTGTCATCCACCTTTAGAAACTCTAAAAAAAATTCTCTTACCACAATTGGACTTGATGTAACATCAACACATCGGATGATAAGAGACATTTGTTCCTCATGACTCGCATCTGGAGTGCAATCAAGTATAACTGAATAGTACACTGCTTCTTTGATGGTTGCAATGATGGAAGCCTTCACCTCATTTGCTAGTAGTTGAATCATTTCATTTTGGATCTTGTGACTCAAGTAATGGTAATGAGTTTCTTTCTTTGACACACGTCGAACATGTTCTTGCATCACCGGATCAAATTCAGCAATCATCTCAATCATCTGTAAGAAAATTCCATTTCTCTCCTCATACAATTTTTCACTATCCCCACGAAAGGCCAAATTGTTTTCTGCAAGTTTTTTCACAATCACAAGGATTCTCAACAGTACTTGCCGCCAATGTTCTTTCTCCTTCTTTATTTGCTCTTCCAACTCTTGATCAATTGTGGTCTTCTTTTTCAATCTTGTTTCCAATTCAATCCAACTAGTAAAGCACTTGATGTGATAACCATTTTTTTCATGACTAGCAAGCCTTTGACCGATATTCTTCCAATCATTGAATCCTTCATTTGCAAGTTTACCCAATATACTCTTCTGATTTTTCCCGAACAATTTACAGCAAAAGCAAAATACCTTGTCTAAGGAAACCGAGTACACTAGCCACCTCCTATTCCGCTTTTCGCCATTAGGAAAGATACGAAAATATTGTGAGGAACTAAAATGTCTTCCCAAGTCATCAGCAGGATATGTGAAATCATTCTCTCTTTTAGGACCCCTTTCGACCAAAAAGTCTCTGGCATTTTGTTTAATCTCAGCCCAATTTCCAGGATCATCAATGACACCTGGAAAAGTAAATTCAGCATCTTGTTGATCCTCTTCCCCTCCACCACTATCATTAACAGATTGACCTTGTTCCTTGTTCGTATCTGGTTCCTCATCCAAACCGTGTTCCTCATTCAAATCTGGTTCCTCATTCAAATCTTGTTCCTCATTCAAACCTTGACTGACATTTTCATTCTCATTCTCATCTGTAGAAGCTTGTGCTTGTTCATTAATTGAGTTATAAAAATTATTTATAGGTCGAATAGTTTTTTAGCCCTAGAAGGATACTTCCTAATTGGAGTCATCAACCATAACAACCTACAAAAGCAAGAACATAACAAAATTCTTTTACCACTGATCTTTTTTAGAAGAGTATCAATTCTCTTAACTGCAAGTAATTCAAAATATTCACCTATTGCAATTGATCGTGATCATAGGAGTAGAGGGCTGCTTGTTGTTGTGATTGCAAGAAGGGATTCAAGAGAAGAGAAGTCAGAGAGACACTAAAGAGTGAAGACGCAACCGCTGCTTCAAAAAAACTCTCGTCTCTAGTGTAATTTTTCTTGTATTTTTTGATTAATTACAATAAAAGGACTGGAAGTTTATATAAATATTTAAATAACCTATATTTATGAACTACTACATATCAGGTATTTTAAAAATTAAAATTAGAGTTCCCCTAGACAGAAGCCTTATCCGCCTACCTTCTGAGCCGTCCTGATCGGAGGGAGTAATACTTATGATCGTTCAAAAAAAGCAAATACTTTATGAACAATTTTGGATCAAACGAAAGTTAAAAATATTGCTATCCGTGGGAGTACAAAGGAAGTAATTATCAATTTATGTGATATTCGGCCTACTTGTGTTTTAGTTCGAATTATGTTGTGTGTTTTCTGTATAGGGAAGCTTATTTGCTAGTCTGATTTACTGCATTTGTGTGAAAGGAAGTTCAGAGTGTTTAAAAGGATGGAATTCTCTCTTTGCTGAAGATCTTTAACAGCTAATGGTCTTTGTACTTGTCTTCTGCTTGTGTTTTTCAGGTTTCTGAGCTTGTATTTGGAGGTTGGAGCTGCAGGAGATGTAGTTCTGAGTCTGTGTTCTTCTTTTTGTCAGTTTTTTTCTTTAGGTTGTAATTTGAATCTAACAATCAAATTCCCTCGCCGTTCTCTTCATATACTTGCTCAACACCCAGGAATACCCCAAGATTTTCCAGACAAGAACAATGGGGTCGCGGGCTGAGATTAGCGAGCCCTTGATCACCAAACACGAAGAAGCCCACTGATGGTGGCTCGTCAGAGGTCCCTGAGTCGGAGCAGCAGATAACAATCCGAGGACCAACAGGGTCATGGGCTCAGATCAGCAAGCCCTTGATCACCGAGGTGCAGAAGCTCGCTGATGGCGACTCGGAGCAGGTCCCTGAGTGGGAGCAGCAGATAACAATCGTGAAACCAACGGGCAGCACCCTCATCGGGACTTCATTCTACATCATCATGCACAAGCTCAGAATTCCATTGTCAATCTTCTATAATATAAAGCAGGATCATACAAAGGGACAAATGAGAGGCCGCCATCTGGAGGCATTAATATAGCAGACTGTATTGTTCAGTTTAATTAAACAACTCCCTTCCCTTATCCCTCTCGCCACAAATAGAGTTTCTTCTTCCTTCCTCCGCCACCACTACTCTACTCCGGTGAGCCTAGCAAAACTCTGTTGCTCAGATTTAGTTTCATATTGTGGATTTTGAGACTTCTCCCCTTTTCCACTATAATCTCTTCTTTTCCTGACTCGATTAAGCTAATTGTGTTTGCTTCATATTTGATTTCTCCGATTAGAGGATAAACAGAGACGTCTTCGTTCACGAGACCTGCTCCATCTCAATCTAATTTCTTTGAATCGATCAAACACAACAACAACAGTGGAACATTTGGGTGAGATCTCTCTCTCTCGCTCTTATGCTTTGTTGTCTAGGTTTCATTTTGTTATCTTTTGTATAGTTCCAACAGATTGGTAACATATAAAAGTTTATGATTAAATGGTAAATTGTGTCTTTAAAAATAATGGGAGAAAAATTTTATTTTAAGAAATTTTAGGTCTAATTATCAATTTTATAATAATTAAAATGATATTATTTAATACTAATATGATTCAAAATATACTATAAAGTTATAATTTTTCTAAGATTATGAGTATAATTTGAAATTTGGAAAGAATAACATTTGAGAAAATATTTCACTTATTAAGATAAGTGATAAAAGTTGATATAAGTTAAGTTAACAGTCTAGCGGATAAGACTTTGGTTTATAGAGTTAGAAGACCATGATCCGATTCTCAATGCATGTGTTTTTATTTTCTCGATGGATTATGTATCATGAGCTCCTTGAAGTTGAGAGATTCTTGTATTAATATTATATATAGATTTCTTCAAAATAGAAGAAAGAGAGAAATGAAAAGGAGAGGGGGAGGGCGGAAGATAGACGCGAGGGAGGTTACATGAGACGGATTCGAGAATCGATCTTCTTCACTTCTTCTTCTTCTTCTTCTTCTTCTTCATTCTCGACGAGAACTCCATGGACAAGGTAAGATGAAGCGAGCGAGAGGGAAGATCCCGGTCTCCGACGTAGTGCGTGACGGGGGCAGTAGGCAAGGCATCGGTGAGGCTCGCCGCTGGCGGAGGGACGAAGGAGGATTTTCGGAGGGAGATGTTTTCATTGCTTCTTCTTTTCCTGGATCAATTATCATCGGTGGATAAGAGGTTTCCATTCTTCATGGTATTTCAGTCCTCAACAGGACAAGAGCAAGGACAAGAGCAAGGTCAAGACAAGAGCAAGGTCTCATCAATTTTGCACAATTAAGGGAAAACACGAAGAACTCAAAACTCTAACTGGATGAAACCGTGAAGAATCTTATTTTATAATATAAAATAGAATCATACAAAGAAGGAATAAAATTGTATTTTCACTTATTAAAGTTTGAGAGGCCGCCATCTGATGAACGGAGCAGAGGACTGTATCGTTCAGTTTACTTGTTTAAGTAAACAACTTAAAGATATGATCCTGAAGGAAGAATCGCAACTCCCTTCCCTTATCCCTCTCATCACAAATAGAGTTTCTTCTTCCTTCCTCTGCCACCACTACTCTACTCCGGTGAGCCTAGCAAAACTCTGTTGCTCAGATTTAGTTTCATATTGTGGATTTTGAGACTTCTCCCCTTTTCCACTATAATCTCTTCTTTTCCTGACTCGATTAAGCTAATTGTGTTTGCTTCATATTTGATTTCTCCGATTAGAGGATAAACAGAGACGTCTTCGTTCACGAGACCTGCTCCATCTCAATCTAATTTCTTTGAATCGATCAAACACAACAACAACAGTGGAACATTTGGGTGAGATCTCTCTCTCTCGCTCTTATGCTTTGTTGTCTAGGTTTCATTTTGTTATCTTTTGTATAGTTCCAACAGATTGTTTACAGTGTCTGATTCCTGCATATAACTTGATCTAGATGTCACTGTGATACGATTTTTTTTCTACAGAGATGATCGTTCGCATGATTTTTTTCCCTTGACGTCTCTTATCTCCATGGATCGATAGGGCAATTCATATGTAACTGGTGTCAGCCTTTTTGTTAGAGGTACTCTTTTTTTTGCAGCTTTATATTAGTTGTGTTTACAGCTCTCTACCCACTGTTCCATTGAAAAATTACCATGATTTCTCTGTTTTTGTTCTGGAATTTGCCTACTTATTTTTTAAAATCTGCAAACTATTTTGAGAAAAAGCTCGTTTTTGGAAAAAGATTTGTGTCATCTATAAACAGCTATGCTTTTTGAAAAAATGTATAAACTAAAATTTGTGTATGTTCAGTGACATAAATTAAAAACTTTGAGTTTATGTTGCGGTAGTTGCTTATGATTCACACATGGAAAAAAGAAATGATGCTCTTCTGCAGTTTCTGGAGATAGATTATATGGCTTTCCACTATATTTCAAGTGATGAAAGAGAGCTATTTTTTACCTTCTGAGCAATGGGGTAAGAAAATTTGTTAGTCACATTTTTTAAGTTATGTTTGATGGTCATTTAAGTATTGATTTTTGGTTCATTGATAGAGCTTTAAGTGCAATGGTGATTAATGCTACGCCTCTATTATCTCTTCTCGGCAAGCTTCTTGGATATGGAAGTCATAGCAATCCTTGAGTCAGGGCTATGGCTGCTGTTAACATATTCAATTAAGTCCTCAATGTGGGTATAAATGTTGGAATTCATCAGTTTACACAAATATTGTATGCTGAAACAAAATTTTGACTTTTCTTTGGTCTTGTATGACATCCCATAGTTAACAGAATTGTGCCAAAATTAATTCCAGCAATTGGGACATCATTGATATCACTCTAAGCTATTTGACCAATTTAATGAGTTTTTTTTATATTTAGTTGAAGGTGACCTTTCTTCAGAAGAAGATGAAGGTGGTCAATCAGGCTGGAGAAACATTTACTGAAGTATTCGCTTAAGAGACTTGATACTGAAGTATTACTCTATCCATAGTTTTCTCTTTTATTTTGGTTGTTCAAGCTTTTGAAAACTATGAACTTCCTAAAATTAATGTCCATGTTGATGCAACGTCCTCCAAAACTTAATTTTGAATCTCCTCATGTGATCCTATTGTTAAGACATCCTTATTACCAGAAGTGCAACCCCCATAACCTACAGATAATCTAAGAATGAAGGATGACTTGTAATATTCTTTGTCATTATGTATTTGTTTAACAAAGCCCACTCTGTTATCCGATGATACGAAAACATGGCTACAAATTGTTGAAATTATGGATCTTACTTTCACAAAGACACCTTTAATACCTTCCTACTGGTGAGAGGGCATGGTTTCTTATTTGAAAGGGCATGGGTTGATATGGAAGAATTAGCACCATAGCAAGAGAAAAGCGTTGTGAAATCTGGATTGCAATATCTGATTTTTGTATATAATCAACCTATAATTAGTGATCTAGAATTTCCTTACAACCACTTCCAAAAATAAGTAGTGTTTTTTTTAGAATGAGGATTTAGGTGTACCATCCACTTGGTGTAAAACAATCCCTAGAAAGGTAACATTTTCTTTTGGAGAGCAACGTGACATCTTTTGCCAGTAAAGGTCTTGCTGCAACAAAGAGGTTTAAACCTCCAATCTGTAGCGTGCCCATTATGCGTTGTAGCGGATGAGACCATTTCCCATATTCTGATTCGATGTAACCCAGTGGCGAATGTGTGGAAACTGGTTTCACTGTGGTGTCAAATGCAGGTATGTCTGTTAAACAATATATCGGACTTGGACTTGGTGGATGGTACTTTTATTTTGCAGGTTCCACAAAGGGCTCGACTGGTATGGTCAAGTATTTCAACAGTGGTGGCATGGAGTATTTGGCGAGCCCGCAACGGTGTGGCCATGAAAGATAATGATTGGAAAACAGAGAATATATTTTCTGAAATACATATCCCTTCATATTTGTTGATAGCTAATAGGTGCAAGACAGTAAAAAAAATCTTGGCCCTCATGGCTATTGTCTCCGCTGGAAAATGGATAATATGAATGTCTAAATCTGGTATGTATCTGAGTTGCTGGATGACAGAGATGAAGAATTCTCCAATGCGTGGTTGTGCTATACATTTGGCCTAAGTGCAGGTTGCAAAAATCTCAAGTAAGCCATTATGGACACAACTGAAATGCTTCAACACGAGATGAGAATGAACAGCAAGGGGAATCATGCAGTGGAATGATATAGGGTCTGTATGATACATGCTTGTGTTGCTATAGAGATTCTATTCAGAGTTCTTCTTTTCTAATTTATTTTGTAGGAATTGTGTTAATTAATAAAGTATACTCCCTCTATACTTTATTAATTATTCTATTTATTTTTCATGTTTCAATATTTAATGTTTAATTTAAATTTTTATAAAGGTAAATAGTGGGGAAAAAATAAAAAAAATTCTATCTAGAAATTTTATATAACAAATTATGATATGTATATAAATTATTTAATTTTACATGTTTGAATTTTTATAAATAAAATCATAAATTAAATATTATGAAACATTCAAAATAAATGAGATAATTAATGAGGTACAGCGGGAGTATTATTCAAATGGACAAAGTGTATTGGTAATCTTGTAATTTTAATTCATATACCAATACAGTTATGTTTTAACTTTAATTTTATTGGTACAAAAAATTAAAATAAAATCATAATGGTACATAAATTAAAATTACAGAACTATCGATACACTTTACTTATTATTCAAATATTCAAATATCTTTTTAGCATGATTTGTTTTAATTTCTTTTTATCTTATTCCAAAGGATGGGGTACAAGCTAGTTGCTATGTAATAATGTAATTACTGCGTTGGTTGGTCTGTAGGTTGCTGTTGTAGTGAAGTTCTTTTTGTAAAGACAATTGTGTGCTAGTCAATTAATCGATTGTGTGGTTATTCAGTTTTGTTTCAAATAAAATCCTACCTGGGATGATTATACCAACTTAAACCAATCACAATTATCAGTACTACTTTCTAAGGTAACGTACAGTACAAGTAGAACTTCAAATGCCAACACAAACCAGGTCAAGCACACAAGTAACACTGGAGAGCACATAACATCATTCACAGAGTCACGGGTGAACAAAACGTCTTCAGGCTCAAACATATTGGAACAAATTTCCATTTGGAAAATGCTAACATGACCGTGCCAGCCATACACATACGACAACCACCACCAGAAAGAGGTCGGTTCTTGAGCCGCAAGAAACCAACTTCGTCAATGGGAGTAGAGAACCATTGCAGAAGGAAAATCCTTCTAATTCCAACCGAAACAGACACCTGATCTCATCACGCAAGGAAAACCACACTGAGATCAAGCTTCAATACTGCCCCAAAATCAAGCTAAACACCAACAAGTATAGATTAGGAGAAAGTAGATGAACTAGTTCTCCGGCAGTTTGTCCTTCAAGTATTTCAGAACAGATTTAGTCCCCTTGTTTAATATCGGCCTCCTGATGCTGAGAAGTGATCAAAACGGAACTGAATCATAATTTGGACCATCAAAATGAAAGAAATGCCAAGTTTCAATATGGCCTACTTATTATGCAAATTTAACGTAACGATTTTGTCAGGATTACAAGGCCTACTTTCTAAGCTAGTGTTTCAACATTCAATTGTTTAGTTTCTTGTTAATAACATTCTCTGAAAAAATGCATATAGTTTGAGAAACAGCATACGTTTTCAGAGGATTTCCATCAAGTCTCAAGACTTGCAGGCTTGGTTCAAGCAGACCCTGATGAAGTAAACAATGTGTAGAAGACTAATGAAATCTCATCTGGAGAAAGATGAATCACTGGATCAACAAATCGTATATGACAACCAAAAGCAGGGATCAAATATTCTAACCAGCTCTGCTGGTAGCGATGGTATGTCATTGTCTGATAAATCCAGCTCCGTCAAACTTGTAAGATCCTTGAAACCCTGGATGTGAAAAAACTTCGGTTTTAATTGTCAATCGCAAGATTGGAGTTCAAATTCTCAAGCAAATGAGAAATCTCGAACGAATTTAAATTTTATGATCCGTGGGCAATAAACCCCCTATTTTCAAATTAATGTTACCACTGGTACAGATTGAAGAGAGTTTTGCCCCAAGTCTAGGATTTGAAGCTTCTGTAAGCTAACAATATCTGATGGGACTTCTTGCAGTCGCATCCGTCTGTTCAATACCAGTGTAGTTAAAAGCATATCCTACGGTGAAAACCAACATATCGAGAACGAAATAGGCATACACATGATGTACTGGGTCAACTTTAAATACAATTCAGAATTTCAAATAACTGACCTCAAATAAAGCTCCTGCAAACAAGGCAAGCTCGAAAATACTGGCTGCTCTGGCAGCGAACCTGCATTTCCACTTATGTCCAATATCTGGATCCCTGATATTGCATTGAAGCCATCGAACGGAATCTACATGACAAGGAAATTGTAGGTTCTTCATATGGTCCAGCAGAAGTGGACATGAATTTTCTAGAAGCAACATGGCAAATGTAATCGTTATGGACGTAAAACCTGTTGTTTATTTTATGATACTTTCTAGTATACTCCCTCCGTCCCGAAAAAATTCTATACTACTTTCATGTTTCAAGGTTCAGTGTTTGACTCAAATTTTTAAAAAGATAAATAGTGAAAAAAGGTTAGAAAAATATATTTAGAAAATTTAGATGTCATTATTGTATGCATATGAACTATTTAGTTTTAAATGTCTAACAATTCATGAAAAAAAATCATTGATCAAATCCTGTAAAACAGTAAAAAGAAAGTGGAAAACTTTTTGGGGACAGAGGGAGTATTATTCACGTAATATTGTTAGGTAATTTAATGCAGTTTAATTGATACTCTATTTATTAGGAGATTTAGGAATTGGTAGAAGTTATTAGTTAGTTTAATTACAGTTAAATGTTTGGAGGAAGTTACATGGAAGTTATCTTTTAGGATCCGAGAAAAGTGGTGAAGTTAACTGCTGTCTATATGTATAATTTGTATAATTATTTGAGAACAAGGAGAGGAGACAGGTCTGAAATCATGTAAGAGTATTTTCTCCTGAGTTGAAGGTTCTCTCTAACCTTAGAGATCATAGGGTTCTCTCCAACAAGCTCTAATCACTTGTAATCCTAACAGAATTCCATAACCAAATCCGGGACCATAACAGTAATGCACTAATTGCTTGCCCAACTACGAGCAATAGTGTTAAACTAGTGTTGTTACCCCGCGCTCTGCTGTGGGGATAAATTCAAAGTGGAACGTCATATGTAGGGATGACAGTGGGTCGGTTAATCCGCGGATAGGGTATAACCGTAACCACCAACCGCGGATATTTTATTATCCATGGTTAGTATGTATCCGCTACACCGGTTAATACCTGGCACCTATCTCTGGATATCCGCGGATATTCGTCACCCGTGGATATCCGTTACCCGTCTAAAAACAGTTATTCAAGCTTTGCATTAAGTAAAAACCGTCTAAAAACCGCGGATATCTGTTTCGTGAATTCTGAATCTCTGATTAGGGATTTGATTTGTTTGGACTTGAGATGTTCCATTGATAAGAAAATAATGGGCTGAGCTGGGTATATTAAACATGGGTCGGGTATTATACATCGCTGGGTATTAGAAATAGGTTAGGTATTATACATGGGCTGGGTATTAAAAAAATGGGGCTGGCTAATGGTTAACGGGTATCCACAGTTGCGGTTACCCCATATCCGTAACCGCTAGAGTCACGGTTAATAATTTTCATCTATTAGCCAATAACCACGGATAAACCGCTACAAAAGACACGGATATCCGCGGTTACCGGTTATCATCCGGTCCACTGCCATCTCTTGTCGTATGACTAAATGTTCCGTCTACGTGAAAAATAAAAAATTCAACAAATCAATATTTTCTCATTTTTTATTCTAACAAATATCATATCAAAGGAAAGCAAATTTTCTTTTCATTTTTTTAGGATTTAGCTTCTCTGTGCACTACATGGTGCAGTCCATATGGATGATTCATACATCAACCTCATAAATGAATTTTTATGATTCTGGATGTATGTGTCAATCATCCAAATGAACTGCACCATGCAGTAACGGGAGAGAAGCTAAATCCATTTTTTTAAACCAACGAAGCCCGCCCTACTTGTTTGTTTTCATGAGCGAAAAACTTAATCTAAATCCATCAAATCATAATTTCTTTTCAATTTTTTGTAAGAGACAAATATTACTTTAATTTTATAACTCACCCCACAAGTGGTTGCAGGTTTGGAAGTAGTTTCAGAATAACTGATCGTTTGATCTATAATGATAAAATTGATGAGAACCCAATCAAAAACAAAATTGATGAGAAATACATAAATTGTTCCTCGGTGGAATGTTTTTTTTTTTTTAATAATCATTTTATTTAAATTTATCTATATATTTCTCTCCATTTGTATAAGAAAAATATGTTCATAAATTTTACAGATCAAGTTAATACTATATGTTTACAATAAGTTTGAATTTATAAGTCAAAGTTTTATATAATACAATTATAAAATGTTTAAAATTGTGAATTTAAAAAAAACATTTAGATGAATGATTAATTGGATAAATTTGTTCCTGAAGGTTTTCAGATATGCTATATAAGTCAGCATGGTTCATTTATGTTCATTTAGGCCATTGTTGTGAAAAGAATAAATGTGGACTTAAGTATAATAGAAAATTGTTTGGGGTTTAGTTGTAAAACAAATCACAGTAGTGGGGTTTGATAAAGAAATAGTGGGGACACGGTTTTTTTTTTAAACCTTTAACAAACTTGGAGGGTTTTACCAGGTTTTTAGTTGGGACAGGACAAAAGAAAACTCCATTCTTCTGAGGCCACTAAGGCTGGTACGTATTTAAAATCTAGCCGTTGAAGTTTCAGTACTTTCATTCATAGCACTTCTAGTGAAAGAAGTCTTCTGGGTATAACTGTAATACGGTAAAATCTATGGAACTAAATGGTCATAGATAATAAAAGAAGGATCATTTTTTAATTCGGCCCTTTTTACTGTAGATGAACAGTAAAGGGCCATCCTTCTTTGGTATGTATGTATAATTTCCAAGTTCTGAAGGTGTTTCAAGTGTTTTTCACCCAAAACTGAAGAAGGCTCAACCAATCAATCAAGCAACTGAGCCTTAATCCCAACTCGTTGGGGTCGGCTACATGAATCTTGTGTTTCCATTCCACTCTATTTGTAACAAGCTCCTCCAGAAGTTCCAGTAACCTAAGATCCCTCTCAACAAGACTTACCCATATAAGTTTAGGTCTTCTCTTACCTCATTTAAACTCCGCTAAATCTAACCTATCAGTTTGACGCATTGACGCATCTAATGGTCTTCTTCTTACATGCCCGCCCAAACAATCTAAGTCGACCTTCTCTAATTTTGTCTTCAATTGAATTAGGCTCGAGCAATTTCCCTAAACTATATAACAGAGAAAGCAAAGATAATCATCAATTATGAGTTCCTACATGCACATAAGCACCTCTTCCCAACACAGGGATTGACCGATATTTAGGTTCTCTGGTTCTTTCCTCCCTCAATAACACAAACCATGCATTAAAGAATTGAATTTAAAAATCAGTATATCAATAGAGAAAAAGCAGTGAATTAAGATTGTTTACCTGTTTAAGAGGATTGCCATCAAGTTTCAGGCACAAAAGAGAAGCAAGTGACTTCAAGATTTCACCAGGCCAGTCTTTAATAGCGTTCCTTGATAAAATCAAAGTCTGCCGGAGGAGATTAAAAATCAGCAACATAAACTGAACTTGAGAAACCTTTATTCAATTGTAACACTGCTAAGAGAATATATCACTGACAAATTTCAATTGACTACGATGGTTTCTGTCACCAAGTTTTATGTCAAAGGGTTGCAAGCCCAAGATCAATCAATAAGGCCAAATACCAGATGGGTGCAAGCAAATAGAAGATGTGCAATCATTTTTTTCGGTGATAAACAGAAAATCTTTAAGAAAACAGGAGCGTCCACATAATTGTTTAAATTCTAACAGCAGTTGAGAAAGATACATTCTGATGATATTAGAGACCATGAATTGTTAATGACATATATATATATATACATACATATATGTTACCTTCTCTTATTAAATTAACAGCCAATGCTAATTAAATCATAAATGGTAGGTGCACCGGATAGATGGCACTTACCTGCAGCAACGTGCATGTGGATAGTTCTGAAGGCAGATCCTGAATGGAATTTCTAGAGAGATCAACCTTTATTACTTCAGAAGATTCCCATACTTCTGAAGGAACAGTGGTTAAACCCAGGCCTTGTAATTTAAGTTCCTAAGGTCATAAAATAGAGAATAATGTGAGTAATTCTTGAACTGGATGGTTTCCCGTGAAATGTTTTATGTAAAAAAAAAAAAAAGATAATATTTTCTTCTTAAGATCTATCACAAAATAACAAAGAGGACAACAAGGAAAGAGTCAGAAACGAAGTTAAACAAGCCATTTGACCCAATTAAAAATTATCTTCAAAAATCTGAGAACACAGTTTCAGCTATTTTCCTTGTTCTCCAATAGCACAGTCATTCAACTACGTAAACCCAACTAACATGGAATGTGGAAGGAAGGGCCAATGCTTCTACTAGTGATTGACTTGCATAGAAAGGAAACATGTACAAGTACATATATGTGATGCAAAATTTTCCCTTCCACCCAAACTCAATCTCCCCTAAAGAGCCCTATTTTCACTAGATGAACAAACTTCTACAATGGTTGATCAGTCCGACATCATTAGAAGTTCCGCTTGAACGTGATGACACATCGTACAGGCACAAAATGAAGCAAAGAGTTGGTAAAAACTCAAAATCAGTTCTAAGAGATAAATCATCTGCAAAGTACCTTTGAAGAAAGTGACAATCGAGCTGCTGAAGCAACCACATCCTCTTTCTTTATACTGGTACCATCAGACTCTATACGGGAAATATGTCTTATCATTAATCTGGACAGTATTATTTCAGTTTCAGATTAACTTTTACAGGAGATTAGAAAAAGACAGAATTGTTGGCTTGCAAAGCAACATACCTTCATCCTCTGAGAGCCTGCATCTAAGATATTTCAACAAAGCAGCTGTAGGTCCCGATACCAACGAGCTGTTTTGACGGTATGTCAATAATGGAACTCATGAACGAATGAAACAGAACCAATGAGAACATTCATATTGTCACATACCTTCTCAGGGTTCTCAAAGGATTTCCAGAAAGTGAAAGTTTCCTTAAAGTAGTCATTTTTCCTGGAAGGCAATATAAATTGTATGACTTTCCCTCATTTATGATACCACTAATAACAAATCTTCTATTAGAATAGCCATCTGAGCAGGTATCAAGCATACAGAAATAAAAAAAGATGTTCCAAAACATAAATGAGTTGCATAGAACGAAGCAAGACTAACATGAAATCACAAAAGTCCTAACAGGCATGAGTGGATATGTAGAGAATATTTTTTTGAGAAAAAAAAAACGAAGCAAGAGTATACTCCCTCCATCCGCAAAAGACTGTATCATTTGTTTTGACAGTTTCACTGTATTTAATCTATGATTTATTTTCATGTATTTTTAAATATTGAAAACTAGAAAATTCATATGGGAACATAATTAGATATCCAAATTTTCTAAATATACTTTTTCTTAATTTTTTTATACTCCTCATCTTCATTAAAAATTGAGTCAAATATTGAATATTGAAATAACAAAGTCAAATGATACATTTTTTGGCGGACGGAGGGAGTATTGAAGTAATTTTGTTCTCAGTTCTTACTTCTTAGTCTTGTATTTCTGTCAGGTTTTGGTTATTGGAGGAGGTGATGGTGGAGTTCTTCGTGAGGTTGCTCGTCATTCCTCTGTTGAGTCCGTCGACATATGTGAAATTGATAAGATGGTGGTTGATGTGAGTAAGATGCTGTTGATGACATGAATTTGAAGCGCTTTTTCAGAGAAAAAAAATAACAACACCGTTCTTCTGGTTCCATTGACTAACTTTTGGATTGCTTTAAAATCTTTTTGGCTACTTTACTGAATCAGAGGTCTATAATCTGCACCGGCTGCTTTAAAAACTTTGAATGATCTTCTATTAGATCATACTGTGAACCTGATAGGTAGTTATTGATCTTCCGCAGGTCTCGAAACAATTTTTCCCAGACGTAGCAGTTGGTTACGAGGATCCCCGTGTGAACCTTCACATTGGAGATGGTATGAGATCTTATATTTACATACAATAAAATACAGGTTACATTCTATATTGCTCTAATCTGTTCTATAAAATGAATTATTATGTATTGCATTTTTCTTTTGCGTACAGGGGTTGCATTTCTAAGGAATGCTCCTGAAGCTTCTTATGATGCAGTTATTGTGGATTCGTCAGATCCAATCGGTAGTCATTATCTACTGCTAGCTTGCTTTCACTGGCTTTACACTGGTTAGATTATTATTGCAGATATCTGATTCATTGAGCTTGACGTTTAGGCCCTGCTCAGGAACTGTTTGAGAAACCCTTTTTCGAGTCAGTAGCTAGGGCTCTTCGTCCCGGTGGGGTTATGTGCACTCAGGCAGAAAGTATATGGCTTCACATGCATTTGATTGAGGATATTGTATCAAATTGTAGACAGGTCTTCAAGGGCTCTGTAAACTACGCATGGACTACGGTTCCCACATACCCGAGGTCTTTTTTCTTCCCATTCCACACATATCTTCTCTTCCCACATATCCGAGGGGTCTGTAAACTGGTTGTTTTCCTTTTCAGTGGTGTGATCGGGTTCATGCTTTGCTCCACCGAGGGACCTGCGGTGGATTTCAAGCATCCGGTTAACCCAATCGATAAAGATCTGGGTGGAGCGAAGCGACCCTTGAAGTTTTACAATTCTGAGGTGCGTTACTTGATTTCATTATGTTGTGCTTGATAAAGGTGAAATATTTGAATTTGTGATTACTGTGACCATGCATTTCCAGATTCATTCAGCCGCCTTCTGTTTGCCATCGTTTGCGAAGAAGGTGATTGAATCAAAAGCTGCTTGATGGACTAACATGAAAATGGCGCAGCAAGTAAGATGCCTGAGTTGAGCATCATCATCCTGAGCATTTTCATTTCATTTACGAAGCACAGAATAACTAGAGATCTTTTTTTCTTTTGCTTGTCATAGTTGGAGGCCATTTATATATGAAAAAGAAGTGATTCTCCTTGTCTTATCTGAGTTGAGTTACTCGTATGATATTGTCGGAAAAGACTTCTCTGCTGTACTGGTAAGACCCGAGATTCATGATCCGATATTGTCATGTTTAATCTAGGGTAGTACTTGGTACTTACTAGTTGAGAAGATGTGAACTGGCAAACAGAATCCAGTTTTGAAACATCTCGTAGCATTTCTCAACAGGCTCTGGATCATTGCATCAAATGGTTAGAATTGGGAGCTGCGTCTCCTTTTCTTTCATACTCCCTCCGTCCGCTTTTGCTTTTGCTTTTGCACAAATATTAAGGAGGAGGGAGTATTTTGGAGAGTTTTCAATTATACCCTTAATAAAAGAATTCCCTGGACGCTTTCTTCTCTTCTTCTCGCTTTAGGATGATGGAGAGCTCGCTGAAACCATTTTGAACCAGCAAAAAAGAAAAAACGTAATCGTGATTTCAACATTTAAGGTGGGTTAATCTCCGCGTCACAAATTTCCACACCATCAATCAAATCCTAATCCTACAAGCATGATGATGTTAAGCCTAGAGTTGGTTTTGTTTATTTTCTTCTTCTTCTTAATTCTCAACAACGACGAGCATAAAACAAGGGAAAATTACGAAGCTCTATTGATGATGGAGAATCAATCTCAGAGGTGTTGCAACTAGTTGGATGTTGATCAAATGCAAGAAATCTGCCTTTTATTGTTGCAAGGATGCAACCATGACATGAAACCGAAGCATGGGCTGATTACTAAAAGTGTGAAAAAATTGCTACTGATCGTCAGACAGTGAGAAGACTTTGGACAAAGGCAAAGGAGCATATTCAACATTTTGGAACTCTCAACGTTAATAGAAAGATGGCTGGAATTGTTGGGAGGAAAGGATTTGTGCTAGATTTGAGCAAGGTGCGAGCATTGTCAATGGGGGACCATAGCACGGTGAGATCGTTGACATACAACACAGGCTACTCTAAAATATTTCTCCACAGATGTGTCCAACAAGGTATCATTAGACATCATTCTAGTGCAATCAAGTCTTATCTGTCAAATGTTAATAAAAAGCAAAGATTGGAATGATGTCTTGAAAAGATTAAGACCACCTCAATCTTCACCAATCCAACCTTCATAGA
>JBBYHH010692225.1:0-10179 GCA_038382905.1 Daphne laureola
GTAGCTGTTGCCTCCTGCCATCTACCAGTCCCATTCTTCTTCTTCTTCTTCTTCTTCTTCTTCTTCTTCTTCTCTCCGCCCACCGCCGCGACATTCAATTTTCATATCCGATTTCTTGAGGAAGAAACGGATTGCCGCCGATTAGATGACTTTCCACGACGATGCGGCGGAGGTGGTGCCGGAGCTGAGTTTGCGAGTGGAGGGTGACGACGGTGGTAGGCCAGATAAATGCATGCAATTAAAGGAGAGGTTGTTGTTGTCCGGATGTGAGGACGCGGCGGAGGGTGGTTTCTTGCTAGGGGATTCTGTTTTTTCCTGGAGATCGATTGGGTGTCTCTGGCGCTGGTGCAAGTTTGTCTTCTTGGTGCTCTGCCTAGGGGTTTTGGTTGCTGTCTGTATCAAATGGGTTGGTCCTTTTTTTATCGACAAGGTTAGCTTCACATTTTTCTAGTTTTCTCTTCAGGTTTCTGCTTCCTGGTGGGGTTGATTTCTTAATTTTGTGAAATCCTCAGTAACATTTCTTTCCATCATCGGCTGGCGAGGGTTTTCTCATGCTTTACCTGCTTCAGTAGTTGCATGATCTTGCTTGATGATTCTGTGTTGTGAACATCTTGAAGAAATTGTTTTCCTCTTCCTTGTCGTTTTAATTGATAAACAGTACTTCTCAGATCCACCCTATATCTCCATGGCTCCAATCCCTCTATCATATGGCGTGAGCCCTTTTAAACATCATCAAGTTGTGTGCATCGCTGTTTTGCTTGCAGGTTGCATGTTATATCTAGGTCAAATGTTCTTGTAACTAGGACGTTCTGTGTTACGTTTCCTGCCCTCGTTTGTTTCATGTGAATATCATTCTTGCTTTGTTTAATCTTTGGAGTTCAGATGTTCCACTTTTTTGCAGACAGTGAATTTATGGCATACTTCTTCTTAATATTACGAAATTTGATTGCATTCTCATCTTTCATACTGGTTATTTTTCTGTGGAGGAAACAATTTGTTAATGTTTTCCAAAAAAGTTGGGATAAAGTGTCAAAAGGCAGTCTTCAAGATTTTCTTAGATATGAATGACACTGTTTCATTAGACCTGTAGTCTGGATCGTCTTTATATGATTTAGACTGGCCATTTAGATATTGTAGGGGAGGGGACAGGCAACTCACGAGATGGGTGGTTTAGGTCTTTGGGCAACAACGCATACAATTGTCAGTATTGAGAGGTCAATGGAGCGTCGTTACATGATTTGGACTGGCCATTTAGATATTGGAAGAGGGGACAAGCCACTTGGGAGATGGGTGGATTAGGTCTTTGGCCAACCAACATGGCATACAATTCTCAGTGATGAGAAGTGAAGAGGATTTTTAAGTCTTTCGCTCTTAATGTTCAAGACAATTGTAGCATATATGAATATTCTGTGAACTTAGCTTCAGATTATCTGGGTTGTTTTCTATAATTTCTACAATGTGTAGGAGGGGCCTTGTTTCTTTTTCCTTTTCCCGTCTCTTTCACCTGCAATCTTCAAAAACTTTGTATCCAATGCAAATATTTGTCATAGGTTCAGAATACGTATATTATTTTAGTGTATGCTTTGACTTGATGTTCGGTTACTCTTCATTCTCTTCCGTAAATCTTCAATACCTATTACTCCTTTTGCAGTGACGGCCATGACCTGTATATCTTTATGCTAATCTTTCTCCCACAATTTCAGTACCTTCTTCTGGACCTAACTAGAGCATGTTTTGCAGGAGGTTGTGCCGATCATCAACTGGGAAACAACAACATTTAGCACACCAGTACTTGCTGTTCTGGTTTTTGCTTCTGTTGCATTGTTCCCCACTCTACTTTTGCCATCTTCACCTTCCATTTGGGTTGCTGGAATAACATTTGGTTATGGCTTTGGGTTTCTGATTATCATATCTGCAGCAGCCATTGGTGTATCACTTCCTTTCTTCATTGGCTCTCTTTTTCTTCATAGAATTCGAGTATGTTGGCTATTCTGATTTCTGTTTTATATCCTCTTCCATCTCTCTCTCTCTCTCTCCCCTAGTGTGGACAGACAAATTCTGAAATTCACATTCTGCATGTGTGATTTTGTATGTATCTGTTTACCTTTGGTCACTAGTTTTACTTTTTCCTTCTGGAATGTAGGGCTTGCTAGAAAAATATCCAAAGCATGCTGCCATTCTAAGAGCAGCTGGTGAAGGAGACTGGTTGGATCAGCTCCGGGCTGTGGTATTGATTAGAATTTCTCCATTCCCCTATATCCTGTACAACTACTGTGCAGTGGCAACCAATGTTAAGTATGGTCCATACATCCTGGGATCACTTGTTGGGATGGTACCAGAAACTTTTGTTGCAATATACACGTAAGCTCTCTCTCTCTCTCTCTCTGATTTAGCTTGGGGAGGTACCGTAATAACTTTAGCATAGGAATAGGGTTTTCCAATTGGTGATCCTCCTTGATGTTAAATGGATATAGAAGTTATAAAACTTTCTGAGAACTCAAGATCAATGATCATATGCTTATATTTAAATTCTGATGCTTAAGTTGAATTTTCTTTTCTAAAGAGAAAAATAATCCCCTTGGTGACATGCTTGCTTTTCGTCCCTAAACACAAGGTCCTCTTTCTTCAAACTTTATTAGTTTCATGATTGAAAATGAATTCTCGTAGATTTGTCCACTAATGACTTGGTCTTTGTTATTCTTTTTTCTTCTAGTTTCTTCTTCATTGGATGATGTTCTGATTCTGGTCTTTAGCATTGCCTCAGTTGATTTTGCTAGCACCGTCTACTCATTTGTAAAATGTCTAATCGTTGGTGAAGTGTTGTGTAATCCGAGTCATCTTGGCATTTCTGTACTTATGGAAATACTATTACGTTTTGCAGAGGGATCCTGATAGAGACATTAGCAGATGCTTCACATGAGGGGCATGCACTTTCAGCTGCACAGATTGTATTCAACGTTGCTGGTTTCTGTGCAACTGTGGGAACAACAATTCTCATCACTAGGTATGCAAAAAGGAAGCTCCAGAGACTGCAGAAGGAAGAGCTCTTGGTGCAGTGAGCTTTTGTTTACTGTTGCCAATACCATCCATCTCCTCCAAGGTGGATCATTTTTTGGAAATGAAACAAGATGGCGCCTGGATGAAGTTACATCTAATTGAATAACTTCATCCGTCAGGTTTCAGTCTGTTTAACCATATGCAGATTTGCAGTCAAGATGGCTAACAACAATTTGAGATGCATTCTAACGCCAACAGAAGTGCTCTCCACTCCATCTCTCTATCTTACCCATCTATCTGTTTAAGAAAGTTTCCATTTTCGTTGCTTTTTTCTGCCATCTGTTTCAGCAATCTCTTCTTCTTCATTAATTTGTTGAAGTTGTATATGATAGAATTAGTAAGTTGACTGGATAACAGGATTATGGTGTATATGTACAGTACAGTGTTAATGATTATTAAAAAATAAGTTGTGGTTGACGCTATTGTTTGGTTGTTTAATGGTCGTGGACTGAAATAATGTCACCGGAAATGGCTTCATGTGCACATAAAGATACATTAATAAATAGTTTGCGCTTCTCTAATCATACTGGTTTGGAGCTTAAGTAAACAATTGAGTAGTTAATTTTCTTGTGGGTCCTATTGATTAATCTAATATGCAATTGGAGGTATAATTCACTCTCTTATTGCCTAAATTGTACTACCTTGTATTGTATTGTACAACATGTATTCATATTTTTCAGGCTAAAGGACCGGCCAAGAGAGGGAATTAGATTATAGCATGAGCTGACTTTCAAGTGAGGGGTAAATCACACGTCTCATAGACTTATATCTTGAGGAAGAGACTCATGATTTCTAAATACATTCTACTCCAAACTGGTTTTATTGAAGTCTTAGTTTTATAAGTACATCTTGATGATGCCATGCAGAATGATATTTTCCTTGAAATCGATTGACACCCATAATTATCGAATGCTTCAACTCAAAAGCTAAGGGAGGTTGGGTGGGAGTCATTTATTACACCCTTCCAAACGAGTCTGGATCATCTGTCTCCTTTTTTTATGTCTCTTTCATATTCTCCATTATAAATGACTAACGACGTTAAGTAATTTGTTAATTTTTTAACGCAAAATGACATTGTTAGATATTTATAATGAAGGACATGAAAATGACATTGTTAGATATTTATAATGTCAGACAAATTATAAATATATATATTTATGAAGTTGGTGAACAATAAATGAAGGGAGTATTTCGTTCTTTCTAAAATGAAATGACCATTTTTTACTTTATTTTATTTTAATCCACTTTTACCCTTACAAATGTACTCACCCAAAGAGTTTAGAGAATAAATTTGGAAGGAGATAATAATGAAAATTTATATAAAATTAACTAATAATCAAAGATAACCTTAATCTATAAACTTCATAACACATGAGATAACCAAGCTTCATTGTTAAGGATCACAACCTTTGATCCCTTTATAAATATCGTCACCGTTAATCCCACAAAGGTGCTTGAGTTTTGGACCAGATACGTGCTCACACATAGTGGAGTCTCCTGACCAAGCACACTGCATCCACATATATCAGAGAAATCAGGTTAGATGGATGAAATCCTCAAAATACTAACAAATTAAGGAATGGAAGATAGCTAGGTAGCCCAGATTAATTAGCAAACTAATTACCAATTCGAAGCCACGGACAAGCTCAAGGCATTCCTTACGAAGCGCACTTCGATAGAAGCCTTCCGGCACAGCAGTTGTAATCTTGTACTCGCCTGAACAACCCTCAACTGAGGAGAGGATCCCCAAACCAGGAAGGAAATTATGTAGTAAAAGGAATTAGGTAGGCAGGAGATATGATGTGAAGAAATAAAAAATGTGAGCATAATTAACATCAAACACATATAGTATCCCATAAAATACAGCTAGTACATAGGAGGATATATAATGTACTACATGGTGTTAGTTAACCTGAAGGTTTTCTCTTGGAGAAGAGACTTCAAGAGTATGGCAAACAAATGGTCATGGACTCAGCAAAACATCTGAGTTTGGCATAACATATTTCAAGAGATACAGGATGCCCATGAAATTGAAACACCCAAGCGGTAAAAAGACTATATAGCACACGAGAAGGTGCTGCAAAAGCAAAAACTATTCTGTACAATAGAAAACAAAACTCGCTTCAACTGATCATTGAGATGGAGATGGAGATGGGTTGTTAGAAATCTACTTACCCCTAACCCCTAGCGGTTCTTATATATCTATAGGCAAAAAGCATTAGAAAAACCCTACACTATCCGTCTTGTCTCATTTTGGCCACTCAACTATTTATTGGGCCGAATAAGCGATTCAACTTTAAAATATGTACAAATTTGGCCATTGCTCCAGTTTTCAATTACCCATAACATTTTCTAAGTTTTACTAATCAAACCCTTCAACTCTATTTCCTCTACCAACACCATCATCTTCTTCCATTTGTCCTTTCTCTCTCCGCTGAGCACAGAGGGTCCAACAATCTCGGAAATAGGACAAACTGTTTGTAGAAGCAGCAAGGAGCAAGAAGATTTGAGTCTACCTCTCAATTTTGTACTACCTCTATCCCTTACTTTTTGCAATGTTTCATTTTATCATTAATATTAAGATGAGTAGAAAATTACGGAAGTTTTAACATGACTCCCTTAAGAAAGAGAGTGAATTGCTACTTTCCTAAAATAGAACCAAATCAAGAGTGAATTACTACCTTAACTTAATTGATTGTTGAGTATATGGGACATAATTAATCAAAATAGTACTACATTTAATTGATTGTTTTATTCCTTATTGTTTACAACAAAATTTGAAGAAACGTTACTGAATAAATACTTTGTATTAGTATGGAGTATAACAGTAACATCAGACTAATAATTCAACAAAATAACATATAATATCTGTAAATCAAATAATATGTCCAAATAATATCATATCGGTAGACGTACCTAGGAGATGTTGCAAATGACGGCTCCGACTAAAAGTGTAAACATCAAAAGAGTTTAGGGGGTTTGATTCTAGAATTTTAAGATTATGAATTTTTAAAATCTCACCAATCCGTCGAACCCTCTTTTGTATTATTTTGAAAAAGAGTAAAATCCGTATTGGATCCATCTTTTTATGTTTATAATTTATTGTGGTTTTAGATTAAGTTTTTGTTTTACAATTGTCTTATTATTAAGTTAGGCGTCTTATTTTTATCATTTCCGTCCAATTTCACCGTTAAAATAGACGCTGAAAGTTGACGATTTTGCATTTCATTAGTTGCTACAACACACCCCAATTCTTAAAACTTAATCAATTCTACCCTTAACATTTTCAAAACTTACACATTAATCCTAAATTTTACAAAATTTTCACTTTTACCATCTTCTCAAAATATCATCCCAGAATCTATGCACCATTCCGCAGATGTATCACTCCGCCTTCCTCGTTCGTGATGGTAGAGTCCTCGTTAGCGGAAGCAACCTGCACATTTTCTATAACTTCACATGAGTATTGTACTCAACGGATTTGAGCTTGGAAGTGTTCCGTCCGTCATATTTGGACGCTCAGTACGCAAATCTCTGGCCACAGATCTATTCACCGGACAAGTGGTCATGGTGCGGATGGTGGAACTTGTGCAGAAGGCTATATATATATATATATATATATTATCCGGCTTCAGTTGATTTTGTTTAACCAAAACTGTTTATATGTTGCAGAATTTCAGCCGGTGGTGGAAGGACCACTACTAGATCGATCGGAAGAGCAAATAGTCAAAAGTTTTTTACTTTTTTTATAATTAACATACAATATTAATACTGCACTAGACATTTCGTACAGTAAATATTTCCCAATATGAGGTCAAGGGGTTGCTTATTACTAGTTCATTAGAAGTGATTTGTAGTAGTAGAGTTAGAGGGATAAGAGGATATTTTGAGAAGACGGTAGAAATGAAAATAAGATGATAGAAGTGAAAATTCTGTGAAATTTGAGATTAATGTGTAAGTTTTAAAAAAATTGAGGGAAAAATTAATTAAATTTTAAAATTGAGGTGTATTGTAACAATTAATAAAGGATAAAATCATCATTTCACCCTTCACCATTCATTTTAAAAGTCAAATTGAACAGAAAGGACGAAAACAAAATGCACAACTTAATAATACAATCATTTTAAAATAAAAAAACTTAATTTGAGACCATAATAGATCATAAACATAAAAAGAAAGACGTAATACAGATTTTACTCTTTTGGAAAATAATTTCATCACTCTAAAAAACTTAGAATTCATCCTCCTTCATGAATTTTTTTATTCAAAATACAAACTATAAAGCAAGATATTTTCAGAATCCAAAGAATTATAATGTTTAAAAAATTACAACAAAGTTCTCAAGCTTTATATATTTACAGATTTAACCCCTAAACTTTTAAAAGAAATTAAAAAATGACATCTAACAAGTACACATTTAATCCCTGAACTTTTTAAAAATTTACAAAATGCCCCTAGGATATACATTTAGTCCCTGGTATTTTAAAAAAGTTACAAAATGGTACTAGTAGAATAATAAAATCCTCAGCCAAGCATAAGATTGTTTTTAATACATGAACCGTTCAGCTTAGGCTCAAGCTTTGTTAGACCCAAACTCAAGTTGGCTCGTGAGCGTCTAAAATTGTTTATCAGCCCTATTAACCATAAGGAATTTGCTGATCTCCAAAAACATAAGAAATAACATGTTAGAAAGAGCAAATTATAACAACCTCTCATATTTCCTTCAAACTAAAAATCTTATACAATCCGAGTGAAATGTTTTTCTCTCGCCATCATCTTTATATGCAATTGTAGCCCCCCGACGCTTTTCAGATTTCACAGCCATACATGTTGCTCCCAGTATCTGCATAACAAAATTTACTCTCAACTTGTTTTTTTAATCGAATGGCTCGTGTAGTTTTAAAATTACTTACCCTAAAAGTAATGCATAGAATCTTACAAGGCCTCATAAAGGGATGAATGGAATGGTTTTAAAATGACTTATTAACAGAATGACTAAAATGCATATTAGACACCATATTAGTATAACATTGACTTACAGTTTGAGCAGCTAAACTCGATGCAAGTTCCTGTGGAAGACACATAGGTATGTTGCACAAACTTTTCCTCCATATCCCCATCTACTCACACATAGGTATGTTACATTAAAGATTTTTCTAAAACTTCACAAAATTACAGGACAAATGAAGCATGTTGCAAGGTTTCCGTTCCGTTTAAAAAAATGCAACTATAGAAAAAAAAGTAAATCAGAAAGAACCACTGTCATTTGTGATGTAAAAAGGAAAGAAACATGTGCTCTCTTAGAGTGCTTGATTGCCTGCCAACCTAAGAACAAAACATTCAAAAAACTTAGAATATTAAGATGGCATGATACCTTAAGCCAGTGATAGCATCAAACAGCTTTTCATCGGCAGTCCATATTTGCCATCAGACTCGAACAATTAGCAACTAATTCTCCATCCTTTTTGTTGCGACACTTCCCAAGCTCATGACTATGCAAATGGGAGATTATAAACCTGTATGACACCAACGTCCCCGATATGCCATAATTAACATACTTTCAATTTGAGAAGTACTTTATTTTGTGATAACCTTCTCTACGTACAAATGAGATTCTTAGTCACAGATAAAAAGCAGTGATCGTTCTCTTGAAATCTGAAGAATGTATGAAACATAAAGCATGCATATGTGTCCACATAACTATCATGATCATGTGTGCCAGTTACATGAGGCCCAAACATGCACTCCAGACGCACACAAACACCCCAAAAACACATGATTGTCATCTGAATTTCTTATCAACTGTGTTTCTTAAATCAAACACTGTGTGTATGCTTAAACTCCTCACCCCAATTGTATAATATTACTGTCATACAAGCATGATCATCAAAATATCAGAAAAAGTATGCAAAGCATATCCAAAATCCATTCATCTGCCTAACAACTTCTTGCATATTGTCGATGTTAATAATTTGAAATAGCAAGCACTCATACTAAAGAAGACTTTGAAGAATCGTCTAATAAATCAGAAAGTTCGAATGAACTTAATGAGTTTGACTCAAGTAGTGAGTCAAGCGAAGAATCATATTGGACTTATGGTTCTAAATGCTAATGTGATTCATGCGACATACAGAAGGCATTTGAGAATTTAAAATTAAATATGCTCCAAATTAATGCAATTACAGATGCTGACGAGAGGGTCCTAGAAATTGCAAAAAATATAAAAGACCCAGAAATAAAGAAAGAAATTCTCTTAAGGCATATAGAAAAGATAAGTAACCAAGATCAAGATAATCGTCCCAAGGGAGAGAAGAAAAAGGATAATTGGCAAGAGGTTAATAAGCCTCAAGTCTACAGTTTTAATGAGATACTAAAAAGAGTAGATCAGACACAAATGAGCCATAGAGAACCAACCATTAGAGATCTAAAAACAGAACTTCACCAAGTTAAGAATGAGGTGAAAGAATTAAAGAAGAAGATTGAAATCCTAGAACTTCAAAATTGGGATACACATTCCCAAGAAGAAGACATAATTGAGAATCTTAATAATTATGACCAGAAAGCTAATCAAAAAATGAAAGAAAAAAAAGAAGAATTCGAAGAATTTGAACCAATTGTTCAACAAATTGAAACTTCTTTACAGAATAAACCCCTACAAATTAACGAGATTAATTATGTATAGAATCAAAGGTACAGTAGCCTAATCACACTACGTGTAGAAAAAGAATTTGAAATTACTACTGTCGCACTGATTGATTCAGGAGCAGATAGAAATGTTATTAATGAAGGTTTAATACCCCACAAATATTTAGAAAAAACATTTGGGTTTGTTACAGCGGCTAACAAGCAAATAATGTCAACGAGATTCAAATTAACTCATGTAGATGTCTGCAATAATGAAATTTGTATCTCACAACATTTCACAGTCCTTGCCCAAATGAATTAGAATCTAATTTTGGGAACATCTTTTTTAAGTACCATAATGCCTTATAAAGTAGATCAAACAAGCTTGGTTACTAAGAAATTTGGGAGAAAAATCACTTTCAAGTTTGCAGAACCTCCCCGAACAAGTTTATTGGAAGAACTTAATACCAGTCTAACCAATAAGCAGGAAATATTAAT
>JBBYHH010692236.1:0-10178 GCA_038382905.1 Daphne laureola
CAATTACCCACACCAATAAAAAGCTTCTACAACAAGTAATTTGCTCTAAATAATATTCATTTAAGCTCAAAACAGCGTGCATTTGTAGCAAGAGTTTGGAGAAAACATGTTGTGTTTTGACACACAACAGTCGATTTTGCCTAAACATTTGTACTAGAATTTCTAACCTGTAGTGTAGCTGCCAAAATTATGTTCAAGTTTAAGTCGAGCGGTAAAGGCTAAAGCCTACATATTGTTTTTGAGAAAAATGTAATGCACTTGAAATTAAAATTAAAATTTATGAAAAAAATTTAGAGAGAAATCATATGATTTATTTTTTTAGTTTTTATTTCAAAAAAGCAAACCTTTAAAATTTTCGATTTTGCCTAAACCATTTTTACTAGAATTTCTAAAAATTAGCGTAGCTGCCAATATTATGTTCAAGTTTGAGTAGATGGGCATAGACTAGCCTATAGAATTTTTGGAGAAAAGTGTAATTCACTTGAAATTTAAATTAATATTTATGAAAAATATTTAGAGATAAATATTAATATGATTCATTTTTTTATAGTTTTTATTTAAAAAAAAACACCTTTAAATAGTCTATTTTGTCTAACACATTTATACTAAAATTTCTAAAAAATAGTGTAGTTGCTAATATTATGATCCAATTTTAGTCAATGGGCAAAGACTATAGCCTACAGAATTTTTGGCGAAACTTGTAATGCACTTGAAATTTAAATTAATATTTATGAAAAATATTTAGAAAGAAATGTTAATATTATTCCTTTTTTTAGCTTTTATTTCAAAAAACACACCTTTGAAATTATTTGTTTTGCCTAACACATTTATACTGAGTAAATTGCACCATTTATACCTAAACTATACCTCTTATTGTAAATCTATACCTGAATAAAATTTTGTTGTAAAAATGACTCTAAAGTATGAGTTTGTTGCAAATCTATACCTGTCGTGAGTTTGTTGCAAATCTATACCTGTCGTTTAACCTCTGTTAAAATTTAACAGAAATTTTGGTTAAAATGATCAAATTGATCTTTAAAGTTTTTTAAATGTGTTGAACGTCCCTCTAGCTTTATAATTTTACATTGAGTCATTATTTTTAATTACGTCTATATTATTTCAAATAATAATTCCAACTCAATAAAATTAATTATAGATTGAGTTTTAAGTTATCAAATATGAAGAAAAAAAATGTTTAAAATAATATCAATGATAATATTTGTACTAACAATGTGTAGTGATCTAAAAGTAACATGGTGATCTTTTTTCTACCCTATGTCTTAGCACTCTTCTCTTCTCTCACTTTAATTGTTACTCAAATTTTCAATCATTTACTTAACTTAAATTAGTTTTATTAAGATTTTGTTAAGGAATTTGTAAAATATATATTTTTAGAAACATCAATCATTATTTTAATTATGCACATGTAAATTATTTGGAAATTAAATGATTTTTTTTATAGCTACTGTAGATTTTTTAGAAACTACCTATTCATTCTTACATTTTCTTTTGATAATTTAGTATTTTTTCGCAATAAAAAAGTAAAAATTAAAAAAATATATTATTATTGATAATAATATAAACTTTTATTTTCATATTTGATATTTTTTTTTATATTTAAGACTCAATCTATAATCATTAATTATTTATGATTAGAAAAGATTATTTAAAATAAAACACACGTAATTAAGAATAATGACTCAAAAAGTAAAATTATAAAGGTAGTGGGATGTTTAACACATTTCAAAAATACTAAGGGTTAATTTGAGCATTCTAACCAAAATTTCCGTTAAGTTTTAACAGATGTTAAACGATAAGTATAGATTTGCAACAAACTCATACTTTAGAGCCACTTTTACAACAAAATTTAGTTCAGGTATAGATTTGTAACAATAGGTATAGTTTAGGTATAGATTGTGCAAAAACTTAAAATAGGACTACAATATAATACAAATATTAAAGTTAAGGGACTATGAGTTCACTTTATCCGTTTAGGTTTAGGTATAGATGATGCAATTTACTCCATTTATACTAAAATTTCTAAAAAGTAGTGTAGCTGTCAAAGTTATGTTCAAATTTGAGTCGATTGGCAAAGGCTAATAGCCTACAGAATTTTTTGAGGAAAATGTTATGCACTTGAAATTTAAATTAATATTTATAAAAAATATTTAGAGAGAAATGTGATCAATTTGATTCATTTTTTGTAGTTTTTATTTTAAAAATTAAAATTATCCATTTTACCTAAAACACGTATATTATAATTTATGAAAAGTAGTGTAGCTACCAATATGATTAGCAAGTTTTAGCCGATGAGGAAAGACTATAGCCTATAGATTTTTTGGAGAAAAATGTAATGCACTTGAAATTTAAAATAACATTCATCAAAAGTATTTATAGAAAAATATTAATATGATTCAATTATTATAGTTTTTATTTTGAAAAACACACCTTTAAAATTATCGATTTTTCCTAAAATATTTATACTAGATTTTTTAAAAAGTAGTGTAGCTGTCAATACTATGTTCAAATTTTAGTTGATGGGCAAATGCTATAGCCTACAAAGTTTTTGGAGAAAAGTTCAATGCACATGAAATTTAATATTTTTGAAAAATATTTAGAGAGAAATATGAATATAATTCATTTTTTATTGTTTTTAATTTGAATAACAACCTTAAAATTGTCCATTTTACCTAAAACAGTTATACTAGAATTTTTTTAAAAGTAGTGTAGCTTCCAATATTATGTTGAAAATTGAGTTCATGTGTAAAGGCTATATAGCCTATAGAATTTTTGGACAAAAGTATAATGCACTTGAAATTTAAATTAATATTTATGAAAAACATCTAGAGAGAAATATGAATATGATTAAATTTTTATAGTTTTTATTTTAAAAAAGACACATTTAAAATTATCTATTTTACCTAACACAATAATACTAAAATTTCTTAATAGTACCGTAGCTGCCAATATTATGATTATGTTCAAGTTTGTGTCGATGAGTAAGGGCTATAACCTATAGATTTATTGGAGAAAAGTGTTATGCACTTGAAATTTAAATTAATATTTATGAAGAAAAAAATAGAGAGAAATGATTATATGCTTCATTGTTTATAGTCTTTATTTTGAAAAACACACATTTGAAATGAGTAAATTCCGCTGGCAGTCCCTTAAAAATAATTATTATCATGTTTTGGTGTTGTTTTAAAAACTTGTTCTATTTAGGTCCTATCTTATGGTATTGTGTCCGATTTTGGTCCTTTCCGTCCAGTTCGACCATTACTTCTAACGGATTTGTGTGGATTTACCTTTCTACCCTTATGAAAATTTTACTTTGGTCCTTAAACTTATATTTCCCTAAAATTTTAGCCTTGAAGTTTAACTCATATCAATAAAGCCCTCACTTTGGTTTTGCCTCCCTCCTCCCAAAGTTAAGGTCCTTTCACCCGAAGAGCCATTCACGAAACTTGGACCAGATTCTCCAGCCACCACATGGTGGTGGCCTCCACTAGATACCGACAAAAAAACCATGCCCCGGGAAGAACACCCGCCTCGTGACAGTGGCCGTCATCAGGTGGCCTAACGGTACCGCCAAGATCTGGGCCAAAACAGAGGAACATCCCTTCGCACCGCGAGCGTCCCCCGCCTCCACATCTCAGCTACGAGCCACTAGACACGCATAGTTGCCACTGAAATCGATTATGCCACGACTAGAGGCAGGGACGGCAGGGCGGCATCCGGTAGGGGCGTGGTAGTGATGGAAAGCTGCAGTGCTTGGGTTCAAAGGTGAGGGCCGATTTGGTTCATTCGACAAAGCATATCTATTTTCTGGGTTCTATTCATCTTCGTGGAGCGACTCAATTGCTCTGGTAGGGGTAGCGGAGCGACAATGAGCTGGGCTTGAGGAACAGAATCGACCGGAAGCGAGAGACATAAGCAGGAGATGGAAGGCAGAGGTGATATCGGCTTCAAAGCGCAGAGAAGAACAAGAATGTTTTTTGCAACCCGATCTGGGGGCCAGACCAACGAACAGGGACGAGGTTGCAAAATTTAGGGTTGATGGTGGAAGGATTTAAACTTTAGGTTTAAATTTTTGGGAAATATAAATTCACGGACTGAAGTAATTTTTCCATAAGGGTAGGAAGGTAAATCCACACAAATCCGTTAGAACTAATTGCCAAACTGGACAGAAATGACCAAAATAGGACACAATACCATAAGATAGGACTTATATAGGACAAGTTTTTAAAACATGACCAAAACAGAACAATAATTATTTTTAGGGGACTGTCAGCGGAATTTACTCTATAAAAAAATTAAAACATTCATTGATCATGTACCCAAATTATTAGATTGTGCTATATACATATATATTAAAATGTTAAACACAAAAAATTTTAAATTTAACATTAAGAAAAAAACATAAAAAATTTAACGGAGATAAAAAATAAAAGTAGCAGTATAATAATAATATAAAATTAAATTTGACACGAAATAAAGTAAAAAAATAAAAATATAAAACAAAAAGCTAAGTGGCAAATGACACGTGCAACAAATGTTCAAAAAGTAAATTTGAGAAAGTTGTCTAAAACTTGAAAAATGTTGCAGATTTGAGAAAAATCTTTCATATTTTTTCTTTACTTAGAAAGCTATTGGATAAAAATAAATACCCAAAATTCTTTAAAAATGAATTTCTCCATTTAAAAATAACTATTTTAAATAATTATAATATTTTGGATAATTTTTTAATAATTAAAATTAAATAATTATGATTAATTATTAAAAATTACTTGTAAATAATTTTTTTAAATATAAAAATTACTTTTAAAATATTATTATCAAACATAAAGGAAAGTTTTCGGAGATGCTCTAAATAATTTAAGCATAACAATATTGTCGCTTCGAAAAGCGAACTCGATGGAGTCACACGTATCACGCAGGCACGTGGAGAGCACAAGTCAGTTTGAGATTTTCGTATCATCGTTTTCTCGTCACCCTTTCTTCCTCTGCGCTCCTACGCGGCGAAACAAATCGGAAGCTGATTTCTCAATCCCTGTTCAATCCACAAAGCTTTGATTTTCAGGCGAAATCTTTTGAAAATAAGATAACCCCGCTAAGACCAGCAATTAAAGTTCCTTGATTTAGCTTGCGATGGAGCATTGGAAGCAGAAGGATCTACCTCCATCGGCGTCCGTCGATCTGGGTCCTTCAAGCTCCGAACCCAGGTTTCGATTCTGCTTTTGTATGTAAATCAATTTTCATATTTTCCTTCTGGGTTACTTCAACGAATTTAGATTGTAGGTGTTCTATTGGATCTTGAATTAGCTAGTGGAAGGGCTTATTTTTTGTTCTTTAGTTGTGGGTTTTGATTGTTTGTGATTTGGTTAACTTTCAGACAGAGGACAGAAATGGAAGTAAAGGATCCAACGACTGCAAGAAAAGTTCTGAAGGCTGACAGGGAGAAGCTGAGGAGGGATAGATTGAACGAACAATTCCTAGAATTGGGAAATACCCTAGGTAATGTTTCTTCATAAATGAGTTAGCTTTCCATTAATGGCTGTTAAATTCTTCCATGAAAACAGCTTAAGGTTCCATCATAAGCTTGTTATCAGATTTGCTTGATTCCATTGTGTTGGGAACTGAAAAGAACTATAGAAGTCACAATCTTGGTGATTTGCAGCGCTATGATTAGGTGAATCCTACTTAATTTCTTCAGTGTTTATTATGATGTACTTGAACTCTTAAGGTCTGTTTAGTTATGAAAATTTTCTAAAAATTTTCATTTTAAATTTTCATTGTAAATAGTTGAATGTATAACTAGCTACTGAGGAGATAAAATCTTGTTTTCAGAACTTTAGAAAACTCGTGTGTTAAATTAGAAAACCTTATTTTGAATTTCTTCATTTTAATACTATAGTTTTCAAAATTTTGAAAACAAGGTTTTCTATCACATACTAATAACTAGTTATTACATCCAAATATTTACAAAGAAAAATTGAAATGAAATGTTTGATTTTTTTTTGTAATTAAACGGATCTTTAGTGTTTAGCCATCATTATGATCATCGTATTGTAGCTTAACCTCAGCTACATCATCATCAATGGTTTGGTGTTCATTGTGTCATTTAACTACTCAAAATAAGTAGTATGAGCTGAAATTTTCATATTTTTGAGGGCCCCATGCTGTTGTATCTACAAATAATCTCCATCTCCACACGCTAGTAAACATAAATTGCCTGCTTTCTGAGGAAACTTGTGTTGATATGCAGACCCTGATAGGCCCAAGAATGACAAGGCAACCATCCTCACGGACACAATACAAGTTCTGAAGGACTTGACTGCAGAAGTCGATAGACTGAAAGCCGAGCATTCAGTACTTGCTGATGAATCACGTGAGGTATCTTGTACCTTTTTTATTGTTTGGTACTGTTTCTTCTGCAAACTCTCAAACTCATGTCTTCCTTTTACAAACAGCTTATGCAGGAGAAAAATGAGCTCCGAGAAGAAAAGGCGTCACTGAAATCAGATATCGAGAATCTGAATGCTCAGTATCAACAGAGGGTTAGGGTTATGTTCCCATGGGCTGGTATTGATCCTTCAGTTGTTGTGGCTCCATCGTACCCATATCCAGTTCCTGTACCTGTAGCCTCCGGTCCACTTACAATGCACCCATCTTTGCAGCCCTATCCATTTTTCGGAAATGCTTCTCCAGGACTGATCCCAAACCCATGCTCAACCTTCATCCCTTACTCAACCGCTGTTAGTCCTCCCATTGAGCAGCCATCTCAGCATGCTTCCTCTTCCCATGTTTCTAGCAGAAGGGACTCAAGACACAAATCTACCGTTGATCACGCAGGTGCTAGTGGAGATAAATGCGAGGACTCTAACGACGTAGCTACAGAGCTTGAACTTAAGACGCCTGGATTAACATCAAAACAAGTAAGTATAACAGTTCCATACTACGCCAAAGGTACTTAGCTAGAAGCTCGATTAACAAATGCCTTTTGTAGGGTTTGTCTGCGGGAGAAAATAGGGAGAAGCATCCCCAGAGGAAAGACAAAAATGTTTCGAACGCGAGTTCTTCGAGCTGTTACTCTTCATCTCAAAGTTTTCAAGAGAGGTCATCCAGGACCACAGAAGGTGGCTCAATTTGACAGAGTGCAAGTTAGAAATCGTTTCTCTGACTTCTCAAAGGTTATACATGATAAGGTACATGTATATCCCGGTGACTCAAGCTGATGGAATCTTCCTTAGATACATGCTTAAAGTGCGGACCGACTGGTACATGTTGGAAATTCGGTTGAGAAGTGCTGATTGATAAGGAAAATGTTGTTATTTCGGTTGAAACCAAACTGAACTGAAATGTCTGGTTCGGTTTATATTTGGTTCACATTGCCAAACAACCAGAAACCAAAAACTGAAAAACCTGATTATTTCAGTTCAGTTTTAAACCAGGAAAAAAAAAAAAAAAAGCTGTCTGTTGATGGATGTATCTCTTAGTGTGTAGACAGAAGCTTTTTTTCTGTTACATTGCCTTCCATTTAGCTGTTAATATGTGTTGTAAGTTTTGTGGTTTCTGATGATTTGATCGAGCTGATGAATCTGCTTGTATATCAGCCTTGTTACAGTGTCAACTTTTCAGGTGTTTTCTGGATTCTTTAGGGTCTGTCTATGGAAAAAAATTTTAATTTTTTTTTTTAATTTTTCTTTATAAATGTTTCATAGTATAATTAATTTTTAATTAATAAAAAAAATTATTTTTTAAATATTGAAAAACTCTATTATTAAATTAGGAAATCTTGAAAATAAGGTTCTTTAATTTAAAATTATAATTTTTTAATATTTAAAAAATAAGGTTTTTTATCACTTTAAAGAGTTATATAATCAAATATTTATAAAGAAAAATTGAAGATGAAAATTTAGAAATTTTTTCATAACTAAATGGGCTCTTAACCTAGCAGGCCATCTTGATTGGTACATCTTTGGCCAAAATATATATTCCTCTGTTTTTAATTATTTGGTGAATTTAATTTTTATATTTTAAGATTCAATATTTAGTTTAAATATTTATAAAAATAAGTACCGGAAAAATTCTTAAAAAATATATTTAAAAAAAATATGTTAAAAATTATGATAAACATATTTTTTTTAAATTTTAAACATATAAATATTCATAAAAATAAATTATAAATTAAATAATGTGAAATAACAAAAAAAAAAAAAAAAAAAAAATTTGGCCACTTAATTGAGGACAACATAGTATTCGCCTTGACTTAGTACCTGAACTATTGAACAAAGTGCTGATAAGAGTTCGGTTGTTGGTTCGGTACTAGTTTATAGCCCCCGCCGTTGTCGCGGATGATGAACTAATAAAGTGAATTAAAACAGGAAAATCGGATTTAAATATATAAGAACAAATTGTAAAAACAAACATTATGTATATGGTGGGAAATTGGGTAATAGTGTCAACAAAATTAAATTAACAATGGTAAGTGTTATATTAAGTTCTATAGTAGTAGTTTTTTAATTAAGGAATTTTCCAACTCCATTAGTTTTCTCACCTAATTTTAGTATCAAATGAGCACCTTGTAAAATGCAATAGGGAAATCATTATAACGAACTCCTGAACCCTCTGCGAGAGACAAACTGAGACATGTTGGGATCATTTTTCACTACACTTGAGTTTAAAGGCTTAACATCTGTCGTGAAGGCGCAGCCGAAGGCTTGGTAAGATGGGTTTTAGGGTTTTGCTGCTTCTCGGTTCGCGCTGCTACCGTCACTGGCCGGCGCCGATCTAGAGCTTTTATGGCGTTTACGTTTGTTCTTGTGGCCGATATGATCCTCCTCCTTTCCGAATCGCTTAGTATGAGCGTCGTTTCTGGAATTGGCGACCTTTGCGGCTGGGCTCCTTCAAACTGTCGATTAGGACTCGTCAACTTCGGGGGCCAGAGCGACTTCCCTTCATCCTTGGCAGAGGAGCGCCGCCACCAGTTTTTCTGGGTCTCGCAAGGGCGCCAAACCATCATCAATCCGACAAAGCTTCATGGTTTTTTTCGCTGGCCGGTCAGTTTTGGCTGTTGTTGGTTCTAAACGCTTTTTGGCTCCAGTGAACGGGATTGGGCCGGATGCTATGGCTCTAGTTGACGCGTTTTCCCATAGCCCACCGACTGCAGGAGGACGTAGTCACCGATCTTTGCTGGTGGATGGCCGACGGGTGTTTTCACGTGCCTGCGTGGTCTTGTCTCCATCGAGACAGTGCAGGACCGGGTTGAGGGCTAATTCTGGAGAACTCGGGGTTTTCAAGAATGTTGGTAAGTCATATTGTAGGTGGTGGAAAAGTATGGTGGAAAGTTTGGTTGATCTCGGTTCTAAGAGAGGAGGTCGAGCAGGGGATGAGTCTGGCAGGGCTGAGCGATTGCTCGCCCTGCCTGGAGCATTGATCGGTGATGTTCCGAGTGCGTGGGGTCTTGAGCCTCCCCCGTGCACTCGGCATAATCAATTGGCTTGGACCTGTTTCTACCTGCAATCGTGGCCTATGTTCAACTCTTTGATGTTTGATGTGCAGGTGATGTCAAGATGTGTTGTTTTTCACCTGATACTTCTTGCAGGGGACATGCGTTTACAAGCGTACATAGTACTACTTGGGTGGAGGTTGGTTGCCCCCGTGCCGAATAAAGATGCTGCGAACAGAAGACCGTATGAAGCTCTTATACTAGGTGGTGAAGATGATGGCATCTGGAAGTCATTGGTGCGATTATATCACTGCGTGGCCATGGTTCGCTCTTGCCTTCTGAGGCTGGTCCTCTATCTATAGTTGTTCTTTGATTCTGTTTGACTTTTGGGACACATGCTTTGCTTTATCTTGGTTAATTAGGATGGAGCTTAACCGCTTCCTTGGATTTTGTTTTATCTGCTTTAGATCATCTGGGTCGCAGCTTATCTGCTTCTGTGCTTGGCAATGATCAAAGCATCAGGATTTCACACTAAGGTTTGTCTCCGATTTGTTTCGACTGATATTGAATGATCGTCATTCCCATAAAATAAAAAAAAATAAAAAAAAAAGCTTACCATCTATCAACTCTTAAATCCCTTATTAGAGGCAAAGCGAGACATGCTTTATAAGCACGAGTCTTTATTAAAAGTCAAGCATTGACATAAACGTGAAAATTATGCCAATATATT
>JBBYHH010692247.1:0-10178 GCA_038382905.1 Daphne laureola
AGCCATCAATTCACAAAACCATTCAATTGGAACATCGATAACATGAATCCAGAAAGTAACATAAGAGAAATCCAAAGTCGAAATACAATCACTTTTTTTCATCAGAACCATCACGATGAGACGATTATCAAAGAACCACGAACCTCTTTAAATCACCAGTTTTGCATGATCCGAGGAATCATACTCCAGTAGGAAACATTGGACGCTGATTGTGTACCTGATGGCAGGGTACAGAAAGTCACGTCTTGTGACCATAGACGTTTCAGTGCGCACTCAAGGTGATCCGCACGGATTGCCTGGGCTGACAGGACCTTCGCTGTGATCGTCGACATTAGAACCGTCGTTTGGGTGACTCTAGGATGGAGCATGACTCCTTCCGCCGAGTGTTGGAGGTTGGCGAGTCGGGAACTGAAGAAGTCCATCGGATGAGAGAGGGAGAGATACCGCTGAAAACAAGGAGAGAGAGAGAGAGAGAGTCGGTCGTGCTGAGATGAGCCGTTGGGGAAGATGCCAAGGCGACGCCGCGAGCGTGAGGAGGACGGAACGAGAGAGGCCACGGAGCGCTCTCCTATGGTTTTCTTAACTATATTTATATTTGAAACTAAAGTTTTAAATTTTATCCACTTAAAACAATTATAGTCAAGTTCAGTAAATAACAATATTGATCGGTTTTATGAAAAAAGTAAATACACCCTCGTCCCTTTTTAATAATTACGTTTCTTTTTCACCTTCTTTCGTATTTTTTTTCTTCAACATTTTAGTATATAAAGTAAAGTAACTTATATAAATAAGATAAATCAATATGTCTAGTTTTTAAAAATATTTTTTTATTTTTTTTTAACAAATTCTTTATATTAAAAAATTGAATCAAACAAAAATTTAAAAAATAAACGGAATAATTAAATAGGGACGGAGAAGTAGTAAAATTGCTATAACAAAATACAAATGTCTTTTAAAAAAAATACTTTTGAACCAAAATTGTAATAAGAAATACTCACATATCCCTCAAATTTTGGCTTGTTTAATTTTCAGCATTTAATATACTCACTCCGTTCCAAAAAATAATGAAGCGTTTAATTTTTTATGTTCATTTGACTTCAATTTATCTACATTATTCTGAAGTAGAAAAAATATAAATAAAATATGTTTATAAAATAGACACATGAAATTTTCATTTATATACAAAATCTTAAATTTATATTTCAAAATGATTGAAAAATAAAATCATAGATTAAATGCTGGAAAACAAACGTTTCATTATTTTTTAGACGAAGGGAGTAGTAAATTATCATAAAAGCACAGCTTTTAGAGGTGGAAATATAGCAATCTTGCACGCTCACCACACTCTCATCTTAAAATTTGCTAGTCTCGAGCAAACCTACATGCATATGCTACCTAGATGAGATGCAAGAATGAGTTTTCAAAATTCAACATTCAACAATGAATAAATAGAGCAATCAAGCTACCGACCCTTGACACAACTGGTTATAAACCAAAAGTCATTCATAGAAATTCAAAATGTTAACTCTTTGATCTATGAAAATTTATCTTCAATGTCAGGAATGGAAAATCATGGTCATTCCCTTAGTGTTTATTCTGATTTTTAGAATAGGGTTGTACCTTTGCGTGATGCGATCCAGAATTCAACATCTTTACCATAGGCTTGATTATCAACCTTTATCTCCCTCACTAAAAATCCTCAAGGGAAGTTAGATGTAATCCACGTGACAACGGTCTTATCATGGTTGTAATGTGGTTTGGCTCGGTAAGGAGGGTAGTCTGTTGAAGGGAATTTGCGGTGGAGCTTTAATGAAATAAATTGAGCATGCAGGACTAAGGGAACTTAAGATGTAACAAAAGAATTTAAACTCATCCCCCATGTACTTAATCATCTAGAGTATAAGTTTCAATTTCTCGCTCTCTTTAGAATTCATCTCTTACTTTTTCAAAGGAAATTCAAATAGTTTGTATAGTTATGTATGTAGTTGTGCATATAGTATCTAAATGAAACAATTATAATCAGAATTGAATGCACATGTATAGAAGGCCACATTAACATCAAAAGTCAAATATGTTACATGGAACTGGAGACATTTAGCGTATATTTCGATGTATCTTGTTCGAGAATAGATATAATCCTCATCACGGCTGACACATTGTGCAACCATAAACTTGCGAGGAAGAAATGGTAGGGCTCTAGGAGAATAGAGGCGGTAGTGGATGATCTCTGGTGTCTAAGGTTAGCAACGAAGCGTCACGTACCTTCTACGATGGTGAACCTTGCAGTAGCGACAGCGTTTCTTGTTCGTTGTGATGATGAGTTCGACAACGGCTTCATGGGATGCTAAGATCTGGTATTATGATTGGAGTTTTGAGTTTAATATACGTTGTAATGTGACTGAGTATATTTGGTATGCAATTGGGTGCATTATGTCATCATCAAGATGTAGTATGTATTATACATATAATTTCATCTATGCTAAGATCTGGTGTAATGGATTGAGTTTGGAATCTAATATACTCCATTTGTCCCAGAAATTTAGCACGTTTGTTTTTTCAACATTTAATTTATGATATTTTTCTTACAACATTTTGACTTCTAAATTGTATAAGTATATATGAAAATAAAAACTTAATGTATCTAGTTTCTAAATATATTTTTCAAGAATTTTTTTAACAAATCATTCTTAGTGAAAATTTGAGTCAACCACAAGTACAAAAGTCGAATGCGACTAATTTTGTGTGATAGAGGGAGTATGTCTTTATGTAACTGGATATATTTAGTATGTAATTGGGTGCATTATGTACTCATCGGAATGCACTATGTACTATGGATATAATTTAATGGATGGTAAGATCTCGTGTAATGGATTGAGTTTTGAATCTTATATGTCGTATGTAGCTGGGTATATTTGATATGTAATTGGTGCATTATGTTCTTATCCTGATGCAATATATATTATGGATATAATTATAAATAGTTAATTTTTATCTTTATTTGTTAAATGTATTTGATATGTAAGTGGATGCATTATGTACCTAATTGGAAGTATTATGTATTGTGGATATAATTTAAAATATATATTTTTTGCATTGTTTCGGATGTAAGAAAATGTATTTTGTATGTAAATAAACCCATTCTCTACTAAAAAATATTTATAGTATATATTATCGATGTAGTTAGGAACAAAAAAATGAAAGCAAAATATCGTTTCCCTCTGGTAGGGTTTAGAATTTTTGCACCGCCGCCGTCTTCTCCTTCACGCCCAGCGTTGAGGTCGTACGGTCTCTGTCTGGTTCTTGGCGGCCCCGTGTGACAAAACGTTGTGCCTGGTTGTGGTTTGTGGGTCGTTTTGGTTTGGTGATTGGTGCTTTGGTGGTTGGTGTCGAGTAGAAGCTCTGTGTAGTTTGGTAAGAACTACACTGTTGGTGGTTCTCTACTTCAATCTGGTGTTTCAGCGGTGGGTTCGGGTTCCATTTGGAACCAATTTTCTCCGTACATGATTCTGGGTAATGGTGAATTTGGGGATCAGTCACTACCGTGAAATATTTGCTCCTACCGGCAAACCATTTCTGATTGATTTTTGGCCAGATGGCTTGTCTGAGTCTTAACTATCAGGGACTTGTGGCAGGGAGGAAAGTTTCGGCCCTCAAAAGATTGAAAAATAATCTGAAACCGACCATCATCTTCCTCTGCGAAACACGGAGATCCGAGGAGGAGATGGCATGGGTGCGACAACGGTTGGGCTACCCGAGTATGTGTGTCATTCCGGCAACGGGTAAAGAAGGGGGTCTTGCACTTCTGTGGCTTGCACACTGGGACGTCATGGTCTTGTCATCTAATGACTCTTACATTAATGTCCGAATCAAAGTACTGGGAGCAGAATGGCGTTTTACAGGGTTTTATGGTCATCCGGATGAGAGGAGACACCCATAATCTTGGGATACCATTCGTTTCTTAGCTTCACTCTCTCAGTTTCCGTGGATGCTCATGGAGGACTTTAGCGAAATAATGTGGCATCATGAAAAACTTGGTGGAACAGATAGGAGACCAGCTAATATGGCCGGCTTTCGAGCGACTGTCACTGATTCAGGCCTTGAGGATTTGGGTTTCCCAGGACCGAAATACACCTGGACGAAGACAGTAGCTAGAGGATCTTTTGTGCAGGGGAGGTTAGACAGGGTCCTTGCGAATACTGCATGGAGAAAACTATTTACTTTTGCCTGGGTACATAATTTTTACTATTCATCTTCTGACCATTTTGGACTAGATATTAGAATTCTGGGTAGAGAAACTCGAGTGAGACGTGTCTGGAGGTTTGAGAAAATGTGGACATCTGAACAGAAATGTGAGCAATTAATAACTAATGCCTGGAAAGATAATTTTTGGTCTCTTGTTGATTGCCAGAATAGATGTAAAAAAGTACTATCATCTTGGCATCAGAATGAGTTCAGAGAAATTCTAAACAGAATCAAATTACTTAAATCGAAGATCAAGAACCTGGTCGGGTACATGGACCCTATTTCTTTCGCCGAGCGTAAGCAGCTTGAGGGGGATCTACGTACTTTACAACTAAGGGAGGAACAATTCTGGGGACAACAGACACGTGAATTCTGGTTGAAAGAAGGTGATCAGAATACAACTTTCTTCCATCAGCCTACCACGGGTCGCAAGCAGTGGAGCCAGATCCACCATTTGAGATCTCCGGAAAGAGGATTGATAACAAACATAGGTGATTTGAAGGGGGAAGTAGTGCGGTTTTACTCGACGCTCTTCAAGTCTGAAGGTCAATCAAGGGTGGATGACGTTCTGCAAAATATCCCAAATAAGGTAACAGATCATATGGCTAGATAACTCATTACGCCTTATTCAGTCGAGAAGGTTAGAGCTGCTCTGTTTAAGATGCATCCATCCAAATCCCCAGGACCTGATGGTTTCCCACCACTCTTCTGTCAGAAATATTGTAAGGTATTGGGTCCTTCAGTTTCTCGTTTTGTGATTAATATATTAGAGTCAGGTGTGGTGCCAGTAGATATTAACTCGACCTACTTAGCACTAATTCCAAAGTGCAATAGCCCAAATACTTTTGCTGACTTTCGTCCAATCAACTTGTATAATGTCATCTACAAAATTGTTTCAAAGGTGATTGTCAACAGATTGAAGATGATGATGGGGCAAGTGATTTTTGAGTTTCAGAGTGCCTTCGTTCTAGGCAGACTGCTCACAGATAATGCTTTAATCACTCTTAAAACATGTCATCATATTAACTCTTTGCATAGAAGAAGAAATGGAGCTCTGGCAATAAAAATGGACATGGCCAAAGCGTATGATCAAGTGGAGTGGAATTTTCTGTGTAGTATGCTCCTTCGTTTGGGCTTTTTGATCCGTTAGGTATCTCTGGTAATGTCATGTGTGGAATTGGTCACTTTCTCTGCCCTGGTTAATGGATCTCTTACCACCACCTTTAGGCCGGGACGAGGGCTAAGAAAAGGTGACCCACTTTCCCCCTTTCTATTCTTATTCTGTATGGAAGGATTATCCAATCTACTTTGTCAGGCGCAAGTAAAGGGTGAAGTTTGAGGGGTCTAGGTATCTACTGTTAGTCCGCAGATTACTCACCTTTTATTTGCAGATGATACCATTTTATTTGTCCACGATGAAAAAGGTGGGATCCAGACACTGCTTCAGATCTTACAGACATATGAAAAAGTGTTGGGTTAGAAGGTGAATCTGCATAAGTCGACGATATTTTTTAGCCCTTCAGTTTCCCAGGGATGATGGTAGGCCATTTATAGGATGCTAGGTATGTCGAATTGCCTTACTGTTGATAAATATATGGGATTCCCATGGTTGCTTTCCAGGAAGAAAGTGATCGAATATAGTTCTTTAATTGAGCGGGTGACATACAAGTTCTCAAGTTGGAAAGTAGCTAACCTTTCACATGCAGGTAGGGGTCTGATGATAAAGATTGTTTTCCAAGCAATGCCCACTCATCTGATGAGTTGTGTGCTGATCCCCGTAGAGGTAACAAATGAATTACGATCACTATGTACCAGATTCTTCTGGTCTCTAGATATAGAAGAAAGGAAATTGTGTTGGTGCTCTTGGCAGCAATTATGCAAATGCAAACAAGCAGGGGGATATGGATTTTGTGTCATTGAGGCTTTTAATAAAGCCATGTTAGAAAAGCTAGGGTGTCATATGATACAGCATCCAGACTCGCCGGTAGACAACGTTTTTCAAGAAAAATATTTTCATGGTTCATCGTTTTTCCGTGTGGTCTCTCCACCTGGGTATGCTTGGATAATTTGGAAAGCTCTCCTTGATGGTCGCGAGATATTACACCAAGGGGGTCATTGGAAAATTGGTAATGGTGGGACAGACTCGGTTTGGACGGATAGATGATTACTCAGGTACCCCCATTCTTATCTCATCTAAAAGTATCAGATATTATTGATCATTCCTCCAGTTCTTGGAAAGTGAGTGATATTGAGGTCATTTTTTATCCCATGGACACAATGGTTATTCGTTCGCTACCTCTTAGCTCACATAATCTATGTATCTTCTTACTTAGGGAATGGAGGAGAATGGTCAATTCACAGTAAGATCAACATATCATATTGCTTATGCTATTCAGTATAGTATGAATCCACTTAAGCCACATATTTTCTGGAAGTAGTTTTGGAAGTTAAAGCTCCCCCACGGATTCATACGTTTTTGTGGAGGGCATGTGCAAATATTTTGCCAACATAGGATGGGTTTCTCTGCAGCGGGATGCAAGTTGCACAATCTGTCTGATTTTCCATGCTGCATTGGAATCAGTGTGTCATATGTTTTGGGAATGTCCTTTTTCTTTGGCAGTCTGGTCGCATTTATCTTTCCCTACGCCAACACAAGAATCGGATTGGTATGAGTGGTTTAAGAATAAAGTCGAGTCTGATTCTACCTCACTCCTCATGTTGGTTGTCACTATGTGGTTCCTTTGGTCTAACAGAAATACAGTTGTGCACAATTTCTGCTGCTCCCGTCCAAGTTTGATGGCAACAACTAGCACTGCCTGGGTTGCAGGTTGGGTAAAAGCAAACGCCAAGCCGGCGATCTCGCCAATAATACAGCTATCCATCACAAAATGGGTACCACCACCACAGGGATACATTAAATTGAATGTGGATGCAACTTTATGTAAAAGGACAAGACGTTCTTCTATTGGAATTGTGGCACGTGATTCTGACCGTCAATGTCATGCAGCATTTTCATTTGCTTTCAGTTACACAGGGGAGGACGTTCTATTTTTGGAGGCATTGACACTACTTTGGGGAGCACGGATTGCATTGGAGAGGCAATGACAACATGTTGCGCTGGAGTCAATTTCTCAGCTTCTTGTCACAAAGATTCATAGTAATCACATCCCCAACCTATACTATTTTGGTATTGTCATTGAGGACATTAAATTTTTACTTACCTATTTCACTTCCTGTTCGTTAATTTTTCTACGTAGCACGCTAAATGGCGCGACGTACAGCATTGCTCGTCATGGTTTACAACACATAGGTTGGCATAATTGGGGACTTGTTCCCCCACTCTGGTTGTCCTCTGCAATTTTCGTCTGATATTGAATGAACATCATTCCATCTCAAAAAATTATCGATGTAGTTTGAAATAATTAGTTTTTTTGTCATTGTTTCGTTTGTAATTGAATTTACTTCGTAGTAACTGAAATTATTATGTACAAATCATTATTCCCCTTATCAATATGTATTGAGGTTACATTTGTACGCGTTGAGCTTTAATTTGTATATAATATACATGATTATTATAGTTGTGTACAAGACAAATCAACATCATATATTTATCACTCGGTTACTTAATAAAATTTCATTCGTATATAAGTAAGAAATTTGGAAGTGTTGGTTGCACAAAATTGAATTTAATCAGTACAATTATTCCATAAAAGTGATTTTTTTTTTAACTTGAAAGGATTTGTATTACTTAAGTGAGAGTAATACAAAGCCATGAACGACAGTCCAAAGCGGAAAGACTGTGTCTAGCAACGACATGTGCAACATTATTCACAAGTTATGGGGGAAAAGTAAAATTAAAAGAAACAAAAAGAGAGGAAAAAAAGCGAGCTTCATCCACCAAAGTGCTGAAGTGGTATACGCAGGGAGCTGAGGGTGTAAGTAGCTTGTTCACCAAAATCTGGAAGTCTGACTCGATAATAATTGAAGAAAGATTAAGTCGTTTAGCCTCCTAAAGTCCCCAAAGAATAGTTGTTTCCTCGACATAAATAGGGACCGCTCCATCATAAGAGAATCCTAAAGAGGAGGCCTCAATAACCACACCATCGGAGTCTCAAAAAACTGCACTAACTGCCCCAATGTTTGCTTGTTTATGTAGCGCACCATCAACATTTATTTTAACAAAATATGGCGCTGGAGGAGACCATCTCACCTGAATAGAAAAATGAGCATCTAGGTTTGACATCATCCCTTGCTGAGCGCCAAGCCATGCATTTCGCCATCCCAGAATCTTCCGACCAAGAGCAACATGAGCATGACATTTATGCTCATAGTACACCAAGTTCCTGTTCTTCCAAAGAAACCAAATAAAGATGGAAAACAATAATAATTTATCATATTGGTACTCAAATTGCTCCCACAATTGGACTAGCCAATCCTCACCAGATTCCTGCAGTGTCAATATATTAATATCAAGACAGTTCCACACTGTTGTAGTCAATGGAAAGTGCTAAAAAAGATGGTGGGTTGTCTCCATGCCATTTAAACAAGTCGGACACTCCGAATCTTTATCCACACCTCGAGAAGGCAAATTATCTCTGGTAGGGAGAATATCATCACAAGCCCAGAAAAAATTAACTTGGACCCGTGGTGGCAATTTAAGACCCCAAAGCCACTTCCATAAATCAATAACTGAGAAATGGTCCTTGTTGTATAGAATGGCATAAGATAAATAGTATGCTGAGTGTACTGTAAATGGCCATTGTCAACCATACCCTAGGTAAATAAATCATCAAGCGAGCGAGGGCTTAAAGGAATACCTTTAATGATGGGTGCATCGGAAGGATGGAATAAGACATCGATGTCATATATTTTCCATGCCAAGGAGTTTTGATCAATGAGGTCCGCAACTCGCATGTTTAATGGTGAGGAGATGGAACCATGACAAGATGCGGCCACGGTCCTGGAAACCAACGGTCTTGCCAAACCGCAACCTTGGAGTCGATCCCGATCCGTAAAAAACACCCCACCTCAAGAACTACATGTCCTGCAATAAGAGCCTTCCATACCATCGAATATTTAGAAGGAGTATTAGCATCAAGAAAAGTACCATTCGAGTAATAAAGACCCTTGAAGACGCTATTAGGATACTTCATTAGCCACCAGCCTTGCTTTGCAAGCATGGCTCGATTGAAAGCTGGATAATCTCTAAACCTCATTCCACTAGTTTGTTTTTGTCGTACACAATCGGTCCCAAGCCATCCAAGTGATTTTTTATTCTTCCACATCAGATGACCAGAAAAAGAAGAGATAAAGTGAGTGTAAAGACTTACAGATTGCTGGTGGCAAGAGTAAACAACTCATAAGGTGTGTCGGTAGGGATTGAAGAACGGATTTGATGAAAGTAGCTCTACGTGCTTCCGATAGAGTAGACGCCTTCCAAGAGGCCAACTTCTCTGTAGTCCTCTCAACAAGAAAATCCAATCGCTCATTCTTCAATTTTCCCAACATCGACGGAAATCCCAAATACTTGTCGTCTGTTAAAGTACACTTGATACCCAAAACTCACTGTAGCACATTCCTCTTGTATGGAGAAATAGAGGGGCTATAAAACACTGGTGATTTATTAAGGTTTACTATTTTCCTGAAAGCTCACTCATAAGTATGAAGTGTTGGATTGTTTCAATTCAATCCACCATAAATTAGGATTGTTCTAACGAAATTGATTTGTACAAGTTAAATACACTAATTAGGACTAACTTCGGTCCATGCTATCTTTGATTTTTCTGAGTAGAACTTAAACTTTAAGTGTGGCTTCTACCCTCTCTTCGTTCTCCCTTATGTGCGTTCTTAGATGGTGCCGAACGTACTCTTTTCTATTATGTGTGGTGGTAGTGGCTAGCTTAATGCCAACATCCACTAATTATAAGGGAGAGGGT
>JBBYHH010692257.1:0-10178 GCA_038382905.1 Daphne laureola
TTATTTTATTTATTAATTTTATACATATATATTGGGTGAATAAAAGAGAAAAATATAAAATATAAAAACCACTACTGCGGCCTGAATCACAGCACAGGCTGCAGTAATGGTGTCAGACTGCGTGGCAGGTTGAGTCAGCGTCGCTGCAGCCGTTACACCTTGTTGTGCCTCATATCGCTGTGACCATTACCGCAGCTGTTGTGGCGGCGTCGCTGTGCTTTTGGCCGTAGCGAAGCCTTCCCCAACTACGTAGTGTCTGATAGATATTGAAGGGACTAAAGAGTCCTTTCTCTAATAATTGATGAATGTCATTTGCCTTGAAGGTAGGAAATAGAAAAAAAAAATTAGGTCATGAGCTTATCACACATACAAATGGAGCATTTCAGATATCAGCTAGCGTCGGCTATAAGTAGAGACCATACAATCAGTGACGGAACCAAGAATTTGAGGTCAGGGGCGGGTGGGTAGCTTAATATAAGGGTCGGAAAAAAGTAATTCCTAAAAGTCATCATTAATTCATATATAGTGATGGAGTAAGAAGAAGGGATCCCTAGTGAAGTCCGAAACGCTGTAGCTGAGGTTTTCTATTAATTTTTTTACTTAGGTTGATTGGAAACCTTGATCTAAGAACTTTTTTCAATCCGTTAGTTAGTTACATACATAAATTATAGAATTTTCATACGCACAAAATTGGTACCACTAGTTCATTTTATTTATTTTACTTGATTTTTCTTATAGTAAAAAAATTTCCCGGATAATAAAAAATTCTCATAACAGTAAGAAGTTAATTCTAGAAGAGAAATACGTAAAATAAAAACTCATGACAAATACGGAAATAAAACGTATTAGTAATGAAAATAAAAATTATATCCAAACAATCTAGTAAAATCCATCAATACATAAATTTAGAATTTAAATGTACTAAAGAGGATTAAAAACAAAAAATAAAATTTAGCCATGGCCACCAAACTATTAACTTTTAAACATGAGAAGTGTCTTAAATGCACCATACTGAATACCAATGACTTAAATGAAATTTCAAATAAAGAATAGGGGAAAAAATGAATTATACCCAATCAAATGATTTGAGTTTTTTTTATACAACTCAGTTGTGTGGGAAAAATGGGACAAACTTAGGTTAGATTTTAAAAATGATTAAGCTTAAATTTTATTTTAAGTTGGGTAGGGGGCTAGTGCGTAAATTATCTCATTAATCCTCATAATATGTACTATATATCCTACACCACTCCAACTTTTAGGGGTGGCAACAGCCCCCCCTGTCTATGCATAGTTCTGTCACTGCATACAATCAAAGAGGCAATAATTAATATTATGAATAACTATTGCCTTTAATTTCTTATACTCTTGAATATGAATGATGTGAAGGGGTATGGGTTGTTATGTCTTGTCAAAGAGGTATGGCTTGACATGTCTTGTCTATGACATGGGAAATGACAAGTTAAGAAAATTGTCATAGATAAGTCATTTCAAGATATGATGAAGGTTTCACAATTATTTACTAGAGATGTCATGGTTCTAGCCTATAAATAGCTTCAAGTTCTTGCATCCAAGACACAACACTTGAAGCATTCCTTTGCTTGTAGAGAAAATTAGTAGCTCTTGTTCTTTAAGAGCTAGTATACTAGAAAATTCTCTTGAGTGTTTGGGTGTAATTGGGTTTAAGGATTGTGAGGTATTTTGAGTATTCTCTTGTAATTCTCTTCGATCATAGTGAAATTTCTCCTTCTCGTGCTCGTGGACGTAGGTCACCTTGACTGAGCAACATAAATATTGTGTGTCATTTTCTTACCATTTTCTCACTCTACTGCGCACTCGTCACAACAATTGGTATCAGAGCTTTTCCAAGTTTCTAAAGGGGTTGCTTTATCATGACGTCGACAAAGTTCCAAGTGGAGAAATTTGACGGGTCCAGCGACTTTAATCTATGAAAAGTACAGATAAAAGCTTTACTTGTTCAACAAGATTGTGCTGAAGCGTTGGTAGATAAAGAAAAGCTTCTTGTGACCATGACAGATGCAAAAATGGCCGAGATAGAACCAAATGCACACAACACAATTCAGTTACACTTGGAAGATGAGGTACTCCGAGAAGTGTTAGCCGAAACAACGGCTGCCGAACTATGGAAGGCGTTGGAGAACAAATATGCGAAGAAATCTCTCACCAACCTCTTGTACCAGAAGCAACATCTTACGCCCTGAAGATTGAGGAAGGTACATCAATCAAAGACCACGTAGATGAGTTCAACAAAATCATACTCGATCTACAAGTAATTGAAACATCGGTTGAAGAAGAATATAAGGCTCTTATTCTCTTATGCTCTTTACCATCTTCATATGAGCATTTTGTTTATAGTATGCTTTATAAAAGAAGCAATATTATTGTTAATGATGTGAAAGATGCTTTGTTGTCAAGGGAACTGAAAAAGAAAATGTTGGGTGCATATGAAGAGAAAACAGATTCAGGTTTGTTTGCTGGTAGAGGCAGAACCAACGAAAGAAGCAAAAAGGGTGGTAGTAATTCACGATCAAAATCAAAAGGAAAGGGGCCTACATGTTATTTATGCAAAGGACATATTCTTAAATATTTTCCTAAGAGGTCTATCCAGAAGGAGTTAGAAGCAAGTGCCACCGTGGTACGAGATAGTTCCAGTGAATCAGGAGATCCAGAGATACTGACAATCAACACTTCCAGTGCAGATGACACTTGAATTCTGGATACTAGAGCATATTATCATATGACCCCAAATAAAGATTGTTTCCTATCTTTACGAAGTTGGGATGGAAGTGTAAAGTTGGGGGATGATAAGCATCTTTCTGTCAAATGGAGTGGTTTGGTGCAGATCAAGATGCATGATGGAGTTGTCAGAACATTAGATGCCTGGTATATTCCTGAACTACGTAAAAATCTGATTTTCTTGGGTACTCTTGATAAAAAGGGATACAAATATACTGGCATTGACGGACAAATCAAAGTTTCAAAATGAGACTTGATCGTGATGAAAGGAAAGTTGCAACACGGTATTTATCACTTACTCGGAAAGACGATGGTTATTGCTGCAGCTGTTGCATCTTCTTCAAAGAAAAATGATGATGTTACAGATTTATGGCACCAGAGGCTGGGACATATGAGCCAGAGGGGACTTGAAACCTTGAGTAAAAAGGATTGCTGGAAGGAGCAGTAATCAGAAAGCTGGAGTTATGTGAGATGTGTGTTATGGGGAAACAACGCAGAGTGAAGTTTGGCTCTGGAAAGCACATATCCAAGGGAATCCTTGATTACATTCACTCAGATTTGTGGGGTCCGACTCCAATTCCATCGCACAATGGTTCTAGGTATTTTATAACTTTCATTGATGATTACTCGAGAAAGGTCTCGGTGTATTTTCTATAATCCAAAGATGAAGTGTTTGATCATTTTAAATAATGGAAGGCCATGGTTGATAATCGTACTGGTAAGCGGGTTAAGACACTTAGAACCGATAATGGTATGGAATTCTTTAATAAACCGTTTGACGAGTTCTGCAGGAAAGAAGGTATAGATAGGCATCAGACTGTACGAAAGACACCATAACAAAATGGAGTTGCAGAATGGATGAATCAAACATTGTTGCAGCATGCTCGATGCATGTGGTTAAACATTAGACTCCCAAAGGTGTTCTAGGCAGAAGCAGACAACACTACTTGTTATCTGGTGAATAGGTCTCCATCAATAACAATAGATTGTAAGCCTCCTCAAGAGGTATGGTACGGATCTCTCTCTGATTATTCTGGCTTGAGAATATTTGGTTGTCCTGCTTATGCTCATATGAATGATGGAAAGCTTGAGTTGAGGGCAATGAAGTGCATATTTCTAGGAAATGTGAAAGGGGTGAAAGGTTACCGTTTGTGGTGTACAGAAAAGAATTGATCCCCTAAATTCATTATTAGCAGAGATGTGACCTTTGATGAATCTTCTATGGCAAGTCAGAGGAAGGAGCTTGATAATCTTGCTGAAAAGGACCATGATGCTAACAAGATAATGGAGATTGAGATTGAAACTCCGAAAAGAGTTGTTACTGATTCTCCAAACCAACATGATGGTGCAGACTTCAATGATTCTGCAGTTGAGGATTCTATCCCTCATGATCAACGAGAAGAGCAACCCTAAAATATAGCTACCGGCAGAGAAAGGCGACAGATCAAGAAACCATTGAGGTATGACGATTATATTGATGATTCAAATGTTGTTGCTTATGCATTAATTATGGCAGAAAGCGAACCACTTTCATATCGGGAGGTGATGCAAAGCAGTGAAGCAACACAATGGTTAGTAGCTATGGAAGAAGATATGCAATCTCTTGAAAAGAACATGACTTTGGAGCTGGTACCATTGCTGAAAGGGGTGTTAGACCTCTTGGGTGTAAATGGGTCTTCAAGAAGAAAGAAGGAATCCATGAATTTGAACCACCCAGGTTCAAGGCTCGACTTGTAGCGAAGGGATATTCACAAAATGAGGGAATCGACTATCATGAGGTATTTTCTCCTGTTGTGAAGCAAAAAAGTATTCGGGTTCTTCTAGCTATGATGTGTGTTTTGGACATGGAGCTTGAGCAGCTTGATGTAACTGCTTTTCTACACAGAGAGTTAGAAGAACAGATTTACATGTCACATCCGAATGGTTTTTTTGTTTCTGGAAAAGAAGACCATGTATGCTTTCTTAAGAAGTCGCTCTACGGCTTGAAGCAATCATCGAGACAGTGGTACAAGAGGTTTGATGCATTTATGATTTCTCATTGATATGCTCAAAACCAACATAATAGTTGTGTTTATTCAATAAAGCTACAAGATGGTTCGTTTATCTATTTACTCTTGTACGTTGATGATATGTTAATTGCAGCAAAGAACAAGGCTGAAATTAACGTGTTAAAAGATCAGTTGAATGGTGAATTCGAGATGAAGGATCTGGGAATGGCCAAGAAGATATTGGGCATGGAGATTTGCAGAGACAGAAAATCTAGTATGTTGTACTTGTCACAAAAGAAGTACATTGAAAAAGTTTTGAAATGTTTCTGCATGGATAACTACAAACCAGTTAGCACTCCGTTGGCCGCCCACCTCAGGCTTAGTGCCGAGATGTCACCTAAGCCTAAAGAAGAGAAGGAGAACATGAGTCGACTTTCATACTCGAGTGCAGTCGGAAGCCTTATGTATGCCATGGTATGTACCCGACCTAATCTTGCACATGTCGTTAGTGTTGTCAGTAGGTTTATGAGTAATTCTAGAAAGGCTCATTGGGAGGCTGTGAAGTGGATTTTGAGGTACTTGCGGGGCACCGTTGATGTTTGCTTGATTTACGATACTAGTAAAATTACTAGTGGTATTTTCGGTAATGGCTAATAGGCCCAAACTAAGTGACCAAGGCCCAGATCAAGCCTACCGGACACAAAAAGCCCATAAAGATGCTTGAGTCAGCAACCCAGGAAAGATGGCCCATTAAAAATGACCGTGGATACACTACCCGAACACTTAAGGATATAGACCGAGGTCATGTCCTCGGCACATAGCTGCCTGATGGCCAGCCTCCGGGATATCTTCGCCACGTGTCCTCTGACACAAACTGCCTCTTTCTTATCAAAGTATTACAGATGTGTCACTCTATTAGACAAGACTATATAAGCCTACACCATTCCTTCATTCAAGGTAACTATTCACTCTATCTTAGGTCTGGCACATTCTCTTTGCTCACTTACCATACTGATTTAAGCATCGGAGGATCCACCACCGGGAAAAACTTTGGAAAGGTCTATAAATTCTGTTATTTATGCAGGCTATACTACCATATTGAGGAAATGGAGCCCAATGTAGCCAACACCAGGAGACAGAGGCTCAAGAGCGTGGCGGTCCCCACCGAAGGGCTGCCACCAAATGGTGCCGTCTGTGGGAACGACGGAGACCTCCAGGAAAACACTAACTGCCAAAGGTTAGACGGGGTCCCCCATTCCCATGAAACCCCACCGGAAGGCGAGAACTCTCTCACCGAAGTTTCATCAAATCCATAGTACACCAAGACCACAGCTGATGGGACACCCACTAGACCAGCTAATGGAGGAACCAACCTCTGAGCATCTTCAAGTCTGGATAGGAGTAATTTCAGGAACGCATCCGATCTCTCCAACCTCACTCTAATCAGGATGATCAGGATGGTCCTAGCTGAAGAAAGGCAGGACAGACACCGAAGGACGGAACATTCCGGAAACAAAACCACAACTTCACACTCCAACAGAAGGCACTCAGATATTTGAAGGTCTAAAATAGAAAAGGTTCGGGACCTCAGTATGGAACTCATCCACCAGCGCTACTCGAGAGAGAGACAGAGCCGAAGATCTCGATCACGCATGATCCGAAGGGTCCGGGATCATTCCTCAAGACCTGAGCGCCTGATCAGAGAAGATCCTAGGGATGAAGTCATCAAACAAATGATGATGAGACTAGAAGAATTAGAGAGAGACCCAATAAAAACATCCGAAGCAAGGTCATGGGGTCCCTCAAACGAATAAGGACCGTTCACCTGCCAGATCTGGGATATCCCGATACCAAGAGTTTTTTGTCTCCCACACCCTTTGGAGATCTACCATGGTACGGGAGACCCGGATGCATTTATCAGAAAGTACAAGAGAGCCATGAAACTGAAAGGGGCAGACGAAGCTACCTTGTGAAAATGTTTCAAAGTAGCCATCGGAGGACCAGCCTCGAGCTGGTACAATGCTCTGCCCCAGGACTCAATTTCTTCATTCGGTGAGCTCGCTACCAAATTCACTACTCACTTCATTGGAAGCAAGCGATCGGCAAAGAGAGCCATCCAGATGTTCGACATCAAACAAAGACCGAGTGAAAGCATTCGGGAATTTGTAGAAAGATTCAACAAAGAAGCGGTGCATGCTTCAGATTTGAAAGACAACATCCGCATTATGGCTTTCATCAAAGCCCTCCTGCCAAACTCCAGATTAGCATACAAGCTATCCAGGAAGAATCCTTCATCTGTTAAAGAGATGTACTCAGTCACCCATGAACACATGATTGCTCAAGAGTTGTTGTCCCAGGGGGAAGCTAGGATCGAAGTCAAAGATACCCGTGAACAAAGGACGGAAAGTCAAAGGTCCAATCCATGGAGTTCAGAAGGATGGGGAGGGCAGAGAAAGGGGTTCAGAAAACCCATATCATTAACCTCTCTCAACACATATCAAACCAATGTCATAGCGGCACTCAAGAAGGAAGGGAACATGAGTTGGCCGAGGACAATGTCAGAAGGAGCCAAGCGCAATGAGACCAAATACTGTCAATTCCATCGGGAGAACGGCCATAACACCGAGCAATATTATAAACTAAAAAGGTACATTGTGCACCTGATAAAAAAAGGCTCTCTGGCGCAATACCTGAAATTACCCTCGGGTGAAGGAGAGAGGTAAGCTCGCTGGAAAGAGTGAACCGACAATGAGGGATCAGATTCAGACAAAAGGGGAAAGAGGAAGTCCCCAGGCCAAGCCACTGGGATTATCAACACCATCACAACAACCCTGGGATCCAGCGAAAGGAAAAGAAAGGCAAGGGAGATCGTGTCCCTTAACTACGGTGGAACCTTAAGCAAAGTGAAGAGAGCCGATGGCACCGAAGTGAAGCTCTCTCACTATGATCCACTGGTCATCACAGTAAGGGTCGGGACAATTGATGTCAAAAGAGTCCTTTGTGATGATGGCTCGAACGCAGATGTACTATTTTCTAAAATATTCAAAGGACTAAACCTCAAGGTAGACAAACTCACCCCGGTAAAAACTATCACTTATGGAGTAGGACCGGATGAATTACCTGTCCTTGGATGTATTGAACTCCCAACCATGTTCATCAGATCGGGCTCCGAATAAGAGTTAAAGTATACTTCTCTAATGATCAAGTGGTTGGTCATCGACGTGCCCTCGGCATACAATGCCATCATAAGCAGAAAGACTCAAAGAGCCATTCACATGAGGAGTGAGGTCAAGTACTTGACAGTGACGTTCGAGACCGATGAAGGTGACGCATCAATTTATGTCAATCAAAAGGAAACAAAAGATGTAATGTACATCAGTCAGAAAAACCTGAAGCAAGAGAGCCCGAAGGACGATGAAACTGAGGACCATGCTTACGGAAGAACGATCCAACCGAATTGCAAGTAACCTTCCCGAGAGAAGTAAAGCCAAACTTGTAGGCCTGCTTCAGTCAAATAAAGATCTCTTCACCTATTCTCAGAGTGACATGCCTGGGATCGACCCCGAAGTGATTCAACACAACCTTTGCGTTGAATCGAATGCAAGACCGATAAAACAAAAGAAGTGAAATAATACTCCCCTCAAAAGAAACTTCATCAAGGAGCAGATTTTGAAGCTTCTCGATGCCGAGGTGATCAGAGAAGTCTCTTATCCCGAATGGTTGAGTAACCAATTGTTGCATCCCGAGAGGATAGAGACAAACTACGTATGTGTATTGATTTTACCAACCTCAACAATACTTGCCCGAAGGACTCATACCTGACACCACTAGTAGATAGGTTAGTAGACTCAACAGCCGGACACGCCAGACTGAGCTTCCTTGATGCTTATAGTGGATACCACCAAATCCAAATGAATCCCGAAGATGAAGAAAAGACCTCGTTCATCAGTGACTCCGGCGTACATTGTTGCATAAGGATGCCCTTCGGGCTAAAAAACGTCGGAGCTACTTACCAAAGGCTCATGGATTGGGTATTCAGCGACCAAATTGGTAGAAACTAGGAAGTTTACGTAGATGACATCATTATCAAAAGCAAGGAAGAGGACAACTTGATCCGGGATATAGAAGAAGTCTTTACACGACTCAGAAAGTACAACCTAAGACTCAACCCTGATAAATGTGTGTTCGGAGTAAAACCAGGAATGTTCCTCAGATTCATGGTGTCCAAATGAGGTATAGATGCAAACCAAGCCAAGATAAAGGCTCTCATGAATACAAGAACACCAACTTCCATCAAAGATGTACAAAGATTACTCGGGCGAGTCATAGGACTGAGCAGGTTCATATCGAGATACGGGGACAAGTGCAGGCCCTTCTTTAAGTTACTGGTCACGGAAGGAGCCAAACTTGGAAGGATTGGAGCAACCAAGGATGAGAAGATGATGAAAGAGCAGAAGGCAGTTCAAAGGGCCATTTTCGTATGGAGTCCCAAATGCCAGAATGTATGGGAAATGATCAAAGCATACCTAGAAGAGATGTCAACCCTAAGATAACCTACCGAAGGCAAACCCTTAATAGTCTATCTAGCCGTTGGGGAGAAAATAGTAAGTTCGGTCCTCGTTCAAGAAGATGACAAATGACAGCAATGACAAATATATTATGTAAGCAAGTCCCTACATGGAGCAGAGGTCAATTATCCGCTACTGCAGAAAGTGATCTACTCCCTTGTCCTCTCAGCCCGAAGGTTAAAACCTTATTTCCTCGGATACACAATCCTGGTCCGAACCAATTTGCCCGTTAAGGATATCTTGAAAAAAGTAGATCATTTAGGGAGATTGGCCAAATGGTGCATCGAACTGTCAGAATATGAAATCATGTACGAACCAAGGAAAGTCATCAAGGCACAGGCACTAGCCGATTTCATAGCTGAACTGCCTTTAGAAATGGATGAAAAAACTCCAGAAGCAGGGGATGAGCTAGTATGGACTTTACATGTTGATGGAGCATCCGGAGCATGACTAGTGCTCTAAGGTCCTGAGGGGATGAAACTCACCCGATCCATTAGATTTACATTCCCAGTTACCAACAATGTCTCTGAATACGAAGCCTTCATATCAGGCCTCAACTTGGCCAAAAGAACAGGTATTCGATCACTTACTGGAGCGATTCAAATCTGTTGGTTCAGCAAATGAACGGAGAGTACGAAGTCAAAGAACATACTCTAAAAACGTATGTAGACACCGTGAAAAAAATAACAGCGGAGTTTGAGCATCTACGTATTGAAAAAATCCCTCGGGCGATGAGTGTCGAAGCAGACTCGCTATCCAAGTCCGAACAATATGACGAAGAAATAAGCCAACCAAGTGTAAATTCAATTCGAATTCTAAACATCAGTTCAGGATGGCGTCTACCTTACTAGAAATTCCTGATCGAAGG
>JBBYHH010692268.1:0-10178 GCA_038382905.1 Daphne laureola
GACTCCCTGAAAAACAACTTGCGCCCACACTAAGTACTAATAAACAACCAATAAAAGCATGTGTATGGAGGGAAAAAATGTATAAATTTACGTCAATCATCACCCGGCTGCAATGGAACTTGTTCCCCGAAAAAAGAAAAGAAAAGATAGCTATACAAAAAATAAAAAGTGTTGTGCTAGAAAGCAGCTAGAGGATTAATTAGCCAACTCTCCCAGCGGAAATTGAAGTTCTTCCAACAGTTAGAAATCCACAAGAAAGCAAGCAATTGGATGGAATTCAAAGTCGAGCCTGGGGATGCCTTCATGTTCTCGAAATTAATAGCTTTGTTCCTTTCGTTCCAAATCACCCATCCTGTTACTAATCGGATTGGCAACCATCCTTGAGCTTGGTTTTTGTTGATGTTCCTCGGATAGTTGATCTGTAACACATATTCTTTATCAACACCTGAAAAAGATCCCATTTGACACCAACTGTAAACTAATTGCCATGTTGCGGATGCAAAGGGGCATCTCACTAATGTATGGCAAGCAGTTTCCAGAATTTCATCGCATCTTGGACAACCATCCGATCAAGCAAGCTGGACGCCACAACGCATCAGCTGTTCTTGGGAAGGTAACCTGTCCATCAAAGCTCTCCAATTGAAAATGTTGACCTTCCTGGGAAGCCATGTTGATGGCGGTGCAGTAACGGGGCTGGATGGAGTTGAGAGAAGCTTTAGATCTAGCAGTGAGGAAAGATTCGCCACTGTGTATGAACCTGAAGGCTCCAAAGAGAACTCCCAGTAGTCTGAGTAACCTGAAATGATTTTGATATGTAATAGAGAGTTAATAAGATTATTTAATTCTCTTGTTTCTCTCCCCATCGGTCTTCTTCTCCATTGATGCTTCCAAATCCAATTTCCCACTTCCCAAATCCCTCTATCCGCCACCTTCCACAGTAGATTTGTTTCAAGTCTTACGAGTATCAGAAATCTGTTCTCTAATGGAGAATTACCTAACCATGTATCTTTCCAAAAAAATGTTTGGCTACCGTCGCCCACCTTCCTTCGAAAGGCTTTTGTGAAATACACTCCAACTTGATCTAATTTTTTTCCTATTTTGATGATATCTTTCCAAGCTCCGCTAACCGACCCTCCTTTTTTTTTTTCAATCCATCTTCTTCTCCATGAATGCTTTTTATAACTTTCACCCACAGAGCATTAGGTTCATTTCTAAAACGCCACCACCACTTTCCTAATAACGCTCGATTTTTCGCCCACAAACTCCCAACCCCAAGACCTCCAGCCTCCTTTGCACTCATGACACCCTCCCATTTCACCCAAGAAATCCCTTTCCCCTCTCTTTTCCCGCCCCAAAAAAATTTATGCCTAATACTATCCAAATTTGTGATAACTTTCTTCGGGGCACGAAACACTGAGAAGAAGTACAAGGGTAGCGATCCCATAACCGATTTCAATAAAGTAAGATGACCTCCAATAGAAATATTTCTCTGCTTCCATGAAGAAAGTCGAGATTTGACTTTGTCCACCACAAGAGACCAAGCTTATGTTAATGACATTCTTGATTCCACTGGAAGACCAAGATAATGGAAAGGTAGAGACCCTGGTAAACAGCCCAAAAAAGTAGCTAAATCCGACACCTCTCTTGATGAAGCTCCAATTCCATATACCTGACATTTTTAGGGATTGAGTTTCAGACCAGATACTTGTTCAAAGCAGTTTTTTAATATAATTAGTGTAATTATTACTAAAATCTTTAAGAGTCAACTAACAACACAACTGATCAAGAAAAATAACTGAAGATTTTACTAAATTTTAAAGAATTAACTGTAAGTTTTTGAAAATTAAAGAGATAAATTACAGATTATGACAAATTTCAGGGGTATTTGAAAATTTCCTTAAATTAGAGTGGAAAGGGCCGGGGCGGGGCGGGGCGGGGACAAGAGCACGTGAAAACGAAGGTATTCACGTGAAGGGCACGCTCATTTTCATCCGTCGCCAATGTCATGTCAGCTCAGCTTACTACTATTACTAGTACTACGTACGTGGGCGGAGGAGAGGAGCAGTTGGTGCTTTTGTCTTTTTTCTTGTTTTTATGGAAAAAGTTGAAGTCCTTGAATTACTTGGGCCCAATAGCTGGTGGGCCCAGTGCCAATTTCATCCTCTTTTTTGTTTGCTTGGTTTCCGTTTCTGAGACGTTCTTTTTACTTAGGCAAAAAGCACAAACCCCCTCCCTAAACTTTCCAATTTATCACAACTCAGCCATTGAATTTTCTGCACAATCGAATAAGCCACTGAATTTTTGAAATAATTAGCCAATGTGTCTGATTTCTGATAATATTTTATTGGAAAAATGACCCGAATTTGCAAGAAGTTTCAATTAAAAATAATAAATGCACATTAAGAGAATATCACGTCATTTTCCCTTACCTTAACCACGTTGTTACCTTTCATTTTGGTATTCTTTTAACGTTTTTTTTAATTGAACATTTAGAGACATTTTATGTTTAACTTCATGCTCAATTCGTGTCGTTCCCTTTGGTATTCTTTTAACGTTTTTTTTTAATTAGACACTTAGAGACACTTTATGTTTAACTTCGTGCTCAATCCGTGTCTTTTTTCCATGTGAAACATCATTAAAAATCAAAAGCAATAACTAAACTGGTACAATTTCAAAAATATAATGATTTATTTAATTGGATAAAAAGTTCAGTGATCAATTTCTGATGAATTGAAAAGTTGAGTGGTTTTATAGTGCTTTTTACCTGTTATTTACCTCGTTGATATTCTACCTTCTACTGCACAAGATTTTACATCCCAAGTTACTCAATTAATCCAAGAAGAAATGGAGTAAAGATCCAATTGCCAAATCAAATTGATTGAGTTTTGTTTCTACGCATACTTATTACCTTCCTTCTTTTTCTCTCTTGTTACCTTTTTTTCCTTCACATATTTGTGGATGAAGAGAGACAAGCCCCTCAAGTGTAATTGGAAATGGACAATTAGTACGTACTAGAGCTAGTGATCATTTGACAAGTCACCATTGACTAGTCTACGAATATTTTGAAACTAAATATACTAAAATGGAACTCAGTATATGCCATTAAAATGGTATATTCGTACGAGATAATAATGTTATAATACAACAAGTAACAATACCTGACCTCCTTTTGCTTTTTCTCTCCTAACGCCTTCATGGTTATCGTTACTAGCAAACAAAAAAGAAAAAGAAGAAATAAAGAAAAGAAAAAACCAACAACAAAGTCGAAATCCAAAAAAATCTGTTAAGGTTCATAAGACAGCTACTGCAGCTTCATGCCAAAAAAGTACGCTTAGCATTTTTTTTTTTTTTTATATAAAAGGGATACCGAAAGCTCGAACTCGAGACCTCTATAAATATCCTCAGAAACTTGATCACTAGATCAAATGCTCGAACTCGAGACTCTACAAGGGGTTAGGGGATTACAGTCCCCTACAATATTTTAGAGTTGTGATAGTTCAGGGATTGACAAACTGAGTCATAAATAGTATTCTCTACTTTAGCCAAAATGGAGCATAAATATCTTGTCTGTTATGGAGAAATAATGCATGAAGAGTCCCATGGAGTTATAGTATCCATATAAATATGATGGAAATATTAAAGATTGTGGATGGTCATTTTTATTTTGGCCACCTCATAATGAAATTGAAATCAAGGTCCATCAACTGTCTGTCATACCATTTTATTTTTCTCCCATAATCTTGATGGACCACCACACCACAACAGACCAGCTTTGAAGTTTGATATGATGCTGTTTTGGAGCAACACTTTCTCATCAAGTTTTCAACTCCTCCTGGATTATAAGTATACCTGTGTGCTTTCACATACTCAGCTTGAGGAAAAGGAATAATAAACCCTAGATGATGACATATAATATAAGAAGTTCTTCAAGTGAAGCAGAAGACTAACCTGTGAACTTGACTGTCCAATTCTTCGCTAAATTTTCATACATGTAAGTTGTGATCTCATGATCTCATCTTCTTTGGAATTCCAGTTCTACCTTCTCTGAGCTTTCTTCATTTGTATGGTTGTATTGTATTTGCTTCAGGGGTCCTGAATCTGATTTTATGGAACTGGTATGGGAAAATGGCCAACTTTCGGCTCGAGGCCGCTCCAGTCAGTCTTCTGATTTCCACAACATCCAGAACCAGTGTCAAGAAGGAATCTTTAAGGACAAGAAATCAAGGTAAGGGCTAACATTCAATGTTCTTGTTGATTGTTTGCAACCTTCATAAGTGCAGATAGATCCTCATACTGATATCTGCACAACAGTTCTCTGCAGGAAGCGTTGTCAGTGTTGTATCCAGATTTTGAGCATAATGGGGGAAGTTCCCATGCAACAAATAGTCTACAAAGGGTACCTGACCAAGCTCCAGCAGGTGATGGTGATGGTGATGTTTGTCGGCTAACCTCATTGAAACACCACCAAGTCTCTGTCCCAACCACAAACCGGAATCAGACTCTAACTGGATCAGCTAACCAGGGTGAAATCCAAGAAAGAAAGAACTTTTCTATATTGTTTAAGACACTCAGCTCCAGTATGTCAGGACCAAAAAGTGGTCTCTCCGCGGCTGAGGCGTTCAAAGGTGAGGATAATGAACATCTGACTGGTAGGGGTAGCTGCAAATTGGGGTCAAAAGAGGCAGCCAGTGCATTGGAAGAAAGACAAGTCAGATTCCCCGCGAGCCTCCTAGATTCAGCTGACAACAATCTGGGGCCTTCACCAGGAAACAATGTAGAGCAACTTGATGCATCTTCCTGCGGAGCTTCAAATGATGTAACATACACTTTGAAAAGGATACGTGAAGAGAGTGACAGTTACACAAGTGAAGAAGTACGAATCTAACCTGATTCAACTGATCCATAATTCCTTCATTTATTTGTTCCATTCTAAACATATAAACACTGCAGGATATTCCGGAAGAAGAACACAATTGCCTAAAAGTCCCAGATCAACTAAGCAAACGACGAAAAGGAAGTAGAGTCCAAGAAGTTCACAATTTACCCGAAAAGGTAATACTCCGAACCAACAATATGCAGGGTGGAAGATACAGAAATATTACGAAAGAACATAAGAAAAGAAATAAGCATGATCTAGATTTTGCAGTGCATCTAATTTTTGAAATATTTGACAAGTAGCGGAGAAGAGCCAAAATTAACAAGAGGATGCGTGCTCTGCAAAAGCTCATTCCGAAGTGCAGTAAGGTTGGCTTCAATCATAAACACCTGATTAGGAGTATTTCTCAGTGGCCACCAATGAACGACATTTTCTGGAAATATTTCTGTTGCATACTTGCTCCTTACATTGCTCTGATACTGATGACTTCCTTGACATTTCATACTTAAGGTGGATAAAGCTTCATTACTAGATGATGCTATCAATTATTTGAAGGCTCTGCAGCTTCAAGTGCAGGTAATTGTATGCAAATTTTCTATTCAAATTGTCGATCATCATCATCATCATCAACAGCAACTTAAACCTAACTATGTTGAGTTGGTGGCACGAAGTTTGTAGCATCGAATCTGCAAAAGCAAATCAACATGTTATTCACTTGGAACCCTCTTATAGATGAACAATGAGATGAACTTTAGAAACCAACATCATATATTTTATTCACTTGCATGGAAAAATGTCATGAGAGGATGATAAGTTTAGATAGCTACTACAATCATGTTTGATGACTTGATTGATGTAGAGAAATCAACATGCACATCATTGAACATACATTTATTAAAATTAATAATGCAGATAAACATTCATGCATGCTGGTCCCTAACCTTAGTGCTTTGACCCAGATGATGGCAATGGGAAGTACGATGTTTCATCCTGGAATGATGTTACCAACAGCAGCACAACATCTGAATGCACAACACCTGGGTAACTACTCAGGACTAGCCAACTTCATGCCTGGCATGAGAATGCAAATGTTCGGTGGCTGTAATCCTTTACAGGTCCCACATTCACTATTCTCTGGAGCATCATCGCCTGCTGGGGTCCCAGAAGCTCAGCCTGACAATGCTTGCTTCCCCAGTCAAGCTCTACAGATATCTGGGACTCATTCACCATTTTTTTTTTTACCTCAAATGGCTTCACCTCAATATGTACAGCCTGCTCAAAATGCTCCTGCCAGTGCCAGTGGCCAAATACAACTCTCTAATTCTTCGCCACTACCTTCTGGAAAGAAACCAAAACGAAGGGATATAATTGGAGAAGATAAATAATACAAGCTGTGAATGCACAAAAGATTTAAGGATCCTGTATGTTCAAATCAGTTTCAAGAGAATTTTGTTTATCATTTTGCTTGCAAAGTTTTATTTCAGTGAGAATTGAACATTCATTTTGACTCCAGGTGATTAACTGTTTAATTTGTTGGCAGTGAAGTGCATTGTTAATATGCAAGCTATCTGACCTGCTTCATAGTTACGATTTATATTGCTTCTAGAACAAGTTTATTTGCTTCAACAATAAATGGTAGTCCCTAGCTTGGACCAGGTAACAATGAAATTAACCGAGTCACTTTGTGGGAAAGCATAAGCACTCTTCATGCTTGCAAAAAAAGACATCTGTGATCATCCTGGTAAATTTTCACTTTCAGGATAACTTTTAAAAAGGAAAGGAAGAGGAGGATAGTTTACTATGGTCACAAAAACACAGACTGAAAACTAAGCCCCAACCAGGAAGCTAATGCAATTCATGAACCATTAAAGGATAATCTTGAAGCACACTTTTATCAAATTCTCATGCTAACTGGTTAAATAGCCAAGTATGTCCCTCATTGTATAAAAGAACCTACAGCTTTCGCTCAGCAATGCAACATTCTGCTTCTGTATCTGTTGTACATGTTCGTCAGTCCCAAGCAAATTGAACAGGGTGTATAATTATCACCAGCATTAGGAAAGGAAAGAATTTTGACATCTTCGCAAGAATTCCTTGTATCTGAGATACACCAAGATATTCACCTGTACACCACCATAAACACAAAAAACATCGTGATTCTGTGCAGCATCAACCATGCAGATCCTTGCTCACTCTGTGGTATAAGACATTCTTATGTGCACTTCATTCCCCACAAAACAATTTCTTGATGTATGTTCATTATCTAGAAGTATATTCTAATCCAAGACCCTGGAATTTCTGTTGCAAAATGCTAACAAGATAAGTAAAACGTTCAGGTACCCTCAAAATTGTTAATCTCGTTCAGACCTACAGCGTTCAGTTCTCATCTGACTCCGGCTTCATCACATCTCGTACATAAAATACATGTTTATCCAAAGTAGTCTGAAACCAACTACCTCCTGGTCTCTTTTTTATGCCTTTTTGATTAATTGTTAGGCGAAACTTAGATGAATCATCCCATCTACCTGTGGAAGAATAAATGTTTGATAAAAGGATGTGATGACCAGAATCTTTATTGACTTTCTGCAAAACATACTTCTCTACTATCTCAGCCAGTTCAACTCTCTTATGAACTTGGCAGGCAGCAAGGAAGCATCCCAACACATTCATGTCTGGTTCCTCAGGCATCATACAAATTATACTGTATGCATCATCAATGTACCCTGCTCTACCAAGAAGATCCACCATGCAAGAGTAGTGTTCTTTGCTTGGTGTTATATTGTAATCATTTATCATGCAATTATACAATGACCACCCTCTCTCAACAAGACCAGCATGACTACAGGCTGCCAAGAGACCAACAAATGTTATTTCATTGGGTCTAATATTTTCTGCCTTCATTTGCTCAAAAATTTGATATGCATGTTCTCCAAGTCCATGCATCCCATAGGCAGAAATAAGTGTGTTATAGGACACAGTGCTCTTTTCACTCATTTGATTGTAAACAATTTCACCATAGGTAAGATAACCGCATTTGCAGTACATGTCCAGCAGAGAATTTCCAACAGCTATTGCTGTTCCAAGACTGCTTCTAATAGCATACCCATGGATCTCTTTCCCATGCCTTAGATTTGACATTTCAGCACATACCGGAAGAACACTAACTAAAGTTATACAACTTGGCCGAAGATTAAAATCCCAAATTTTCTGAAAGATCATAAAACAAGAATCAGTTGCACCATTTAAAGAATACCCAGCAATCAGGGAGTTCCAAATTGTGATATCCTCAGTAGCCATGATGTCAAAAATGTGTTCTGCATCCTTGATTGACCTGCAGTTAGCATACATATCGATTAGGGCACTCCCCAAAATGATATCAGATTCAAAACCTTGTTTCAGAATGTAGTTGTGCATCTCCTTTCCCAGCCTCAACAATTTAAGATTACCCAATCCAAGTAGAACACTTGCGGCTATAACACCATTTGTTCTTAGACCTGCATTTATCATCATAAGATACAGTTGCAAGCTTTCATTGTATCGAAAATTTTGTGAGTAGCCGGCAATGATAGTGCTCCACGAAACTAAGTCCTTGTTCTTCATCCTACAGAATATGCTATAGGCAAAATATGTGTCACCACATTTACAATACATGTCCATGGTAGCATTGGAAACATACAAGTCATTATCAACACCACAACTTACAGCACATCCGTGAAGTGCCATACCCATTTTCTTATTTTCCAATCTCCCACAAGCTGGAAATAAAGCAGCCAAAATAACTGAATCGGGCGTTAAACCCTCTAGTCGCATCCTCCAAAACAAACGAATTGCCACAAGACACTCTCCATTCTGCACATACCCACATATCATAGCACTCCAGCAAACCAAATCTTTTTCACGGATCCTTTCAAAAACAAGCAGTGCTTCCCTTAAGCAACCACACTTTGCAAACATATCAATCAACGCACATTCTACATAGACATTACGCTTTATCCCAAGGCTAGTCTCGTTCCACCGAATCTGATCACGAATTTTCGTCCCCTTTTCAACATCATTTAGGCCAGAACAAGCCTTTAAAACTAGCGGATACGTGAAATTATCTGGAACAACACCTTGATGAAGCATCATTTGGTAGAGCCCCATGGCTTCAGAGAACCAACCCGCGTCAAGATAGCCTCTAATAATCGAATTCCAAGCAAGGGTTTTTCGGTGGGGCAAACTGTCGAACACATTAAGGGCATCTTCTAAACACCCGAAGGCAGCGTACACCTTGACGAGCTGAGACGCGTAAACTCCTCCGTCTGTACACCTGGAAGTAAGAAACCCATTAACAAGCAAAACAGCTTGTAGCTTCTGGGCTCGACGAAGAGTCGAAGGTGATTTGAGCTCCAAATATAAGCGGCTGTACGAGGATTCAACGTGAAAGAACGAGCGGTTGGAAGCGCAAGAGACGGGATTTGGGTTACGGGTCGGGTCAAGGATCGGCGCGGGAGACGAAACGGGTCTGCAGAGAAGAGACCCAACTGGCAGTGGCAGTGAAAGTTTGTGAAGCTTCTTGATGGGTCCTCTCCTGGATACGATGAACATATTCTTTGCTTCGTTCGACTACATACATCAGACTTAAGTCGAAACAAACACTGCATCGTTTTGTTTTGGTTTGGAGTTTGGACGAAGCGTAGGCGGCAAGCGAAGTGTGAATCTTTTGTGGTTAACTTGCAAAAACCGAGCTGACCTGGTTTCCTTTTCATTTTGAAAAACCTGCAGATAATCTCGTAAACTTAAAATATTGTTAAATTTTCAATTATCACTCGATATTTAATTCAGTTATATTTTTTATTAAATTTATAAAAAATTATCTAATTATATTTAAAATATTAGAGTATAATTACTAAAATTAAAATATTTAAAATATAATTAGATAATTTTTTATAAATTTAACGAAAAATTTAACGAAATTAATTATTAAAGGGGGAGCAGACCTGGAAACAGACTACAACAAAGCTATGAAACAGACTATAGAGAGCAAACTTCGTTAGGGGTACCAGTAATTGAAGAGAGCGGCGAGGTTAAAAATAGATGGTCATAAACACGACAATAAACACGGGAAAAAAAAACGTGAAGCTGATGTGGCAGTGACCCAACCCGTCTACTGTGGCGGGGCGGCTTTTTTCTCTCTTCACAATAAGACCTGGACGATTATTCTTATTCTGGGTAGTTTACGGAATTTGCGTCATGATATTAAATATTATATTGGTTATTGTATTATTTTAACAGAAATATGATATAATATCGGTATGTTAGA
>JBBYHH010692279.1:0-10177 GCA_038382905.1 Daphne laureola
TACAACAACAACCATAACCTTAAACAACCCGAAACTCACCTTTGATTTTTGGGCAATTCTTGAAAATCCTCCAATCTCTGATCTTGAAGCTTGAATCTTGTTCCAATGATGTTAATCCTTTGAAACTCGCATGAATCCTTCATTTCCCGTTGAAATCGGAGCTTGGAATCGGATTTAGGGTGAGAGGGAGAGCAAACCGTAGAGAGAGAGAAGAGAGAGAGAGAACCGTGAAGAATGACGAAGAACGCAGGCCGGACGCGTTTTAACAGAGATGCCCCGCGGCACCGCCGCACCGCCGTTGCTCAGCCCGCCGCGTCATCTCCAGATGGGCAGGAAGTCGCCTTGGCGCACACCACCAGTCTGCCGCACCTCCCGCCGTGAAGAACGAAACGAGGCAGAAGAACGTCGCGGCGCTCGCCGCCGGTCCGCCGCGCATCCCGCCGAGCGTCCCGTCTAGAATTCCAAACTTTGCATTTTTTCTCTCTCCTCAATCGTGGCGGTTCAGTGGAGTTTCTCGAGGCTTGGGTCACCCATTTTGACCCATTCAAAGCTCGTTTTCACCACGATCGAGCCATTTACTGTTCCATCAGAGAATCGTTCCTCGAATTCTCCCGATCGGACCCTTAACTGAACTTTCCCTTCCTCACATAAAATCACACTTTTATTCAACGGAATTCCTACCTCGGACTTTTCCGGTGACCCCCGTCGGTGGCTGTAACATTATATCCATTTTCACCTTTAGATCCTTTGATCGAAGTATAGGTACTTTGGTAAAATTGGTAATAAGGTGTATGTACCTTGTATCATTGAATAACTTCGTTTAGGCCATATTTTGTATATTGCCAAAATTATGTAGTTAGTTTAGGGGAATTAGTTTATTTATCTGAAGTGATAAATGGCTAGTGGAAATGGGATAAATGAGTAGCCATGGCTTTAAGCCATAGTAGAAATCTTAAAGCCTTAGTGGAAAACTTAAAGCCTTAGTGGAATACTTTATGTTTTCTACTAAATGACATTATTCTAATGGCCACTTTCTTCACCTATAAATAGTGAGTGAAATGGTCATTTAGAATACACTTGCTTCACATATCTTCTTCTTCTTCTTCTTCTTCTTCCTCATTTGCGCCACTTTCTTGGTATTTTTGGGTGACTAAGTGTGAAATTACAAAGTGTTCATTTCAACACTTTTCCTCTCGTCTTGGTAGCCATCATCTTGTCCATTATTTTTCTCTTCCTTTTTTGGAAAAATAAAGCTTCTTCGTCATCTCTTCATCCGCGATCAACAACCAAGGAAAGGAGCATACATTTTAAGAGAAAGGAATTATAAATTCCTTAAGCTTTTTTCCAAGGTGTAATGTACTAATATTTCAACTTCATCTTGTTCTTTTGTGATATAAATTTCTTGTATATTCTTGTAGAAATTATGCATGATATTATGATATATCATGTCTTTAAATCTTCTATGAACTTGTATGAACATGAACATGTAATTGACAATCTTAAAGATCTTAAATTCTTCACCAACCACCCTTGATCTTAACTCTGCAAAAAGTAATTGAGGTTACATATTTTAGAGAAAATAATTTTTTTGGGATTTTTGGATTTGAATTTTTCAAAGAGTTTTCAAAACTAGCGTTTGAATCCGGATTGAAAGAAATTTGTTTGAGAACTTGAGTTTGCGGAAAGAGCCAAAAATGACAAGAGAGCACATCTGAAAAAACCCAAATTTGAGTAAACACAAGTGTGAGTGCCAAATACTAAGGGAGTGAGCGAGGTATTTTTTACTAGTGCAGGATAACTTGATAATTCTGAACATGGTGAAGATGAACTTGAAATTCAACGATCACTCCTGTGAATATTGGGACTGGGAATGGTGGGGTATCTGTAGGATGGACTGCTACATTCTTGAGCTTCTCCTGGAGGTGTGTTCGAATGATATTGGATGCCATGGTTGATCTTTGTAACTTGCAACCAAAGGGGTGAGGTTGGACCAATTGAAGGTTTCCCTAGTTGATCGGGCCTCCGATGCTCAAGTAAGTTCTTAGCATGGAATGAGAAGGACAAAGATAGGGCAGAGCTAGTAGTGAATAGTTACCTCAACAATAGCTGTGTCGTAGTTATTTATAGATAGTTGTTTTTGGGGTAATTTCATCTTATCTCGTAATAGGTCGTTAGAAAGGTGTAAGAGTTCGTACGGTTTTCTACGGTTGACCCAGACTAATAGTGGTTTTGGGACGGACCTTAAGCTATTTCAGGTGACATCCTTCGGGATAGCGTGGTCCATGTACCGTGTCCTCGGTCGCTTGGTTGGCCCTGGTTCAGGCATGTCACTGACTTGCTTTTTCACTATGACTGGGTCATGGCCTTCTGGACCATGTTGGGCCTTTTTGGGACTGTTGGTTATCAAGCCTCCCTACTGGTCGCACGACCGACTTAGAGGGAGTCCGGGCTTGTGCAGTTGATTTTGGGCGTACCCGGATTACTCTTCCTTGGTCTTAACAGTTGGGGATTTGGAAACATTTCCTTTTTTGTTGGGGGAGTTAATCAACCTCCCTCTTTTTACCACATATGGTACGTCTGGGCTTGAACGGGGGAGGAGTGAATTAGCCTCCCTCTTTTTGCCGGACATGATACGTCTGGGCTTGAAGGAGGGAGGAGTGACTTAGCCTCCCTCTTTTTCCGAACACGGTACGTCCAGGGTTTAAGGAGGGAGGAGTGAATTAGCCTCCCTCTTTTTACCGGACCTAGTACGTTCGGGCTTGAAGGAGGGAGGAGTGAATTAGCCTCCCTCTTTTTGCCGTACATGGTACGTATGAGCTTGAAGGAGGGAGGAGTGACTTAACCTCCCTCTTTTTTCCGGACACGGTTTGTTCGGGCTTTAAGGAGGGAGGAGTGAATTAACCTTCCTATTTTTACCGAACCTAGTACATCTAGGCTTGAAGGAGGGAGGAGTGAATTAGCCTCCCTCTTTTTGCCGGACAAGATACGTCCGGGCTTTAAGGAAGGAGGAATGAATTAACCTTCCTCTTTTTTATGGACATGATACGTCCGGGATTTAAAGAGGGAGGAGTGAATTAGCCTCCCTCTGTTTGCCAGACATGATACATTTGGGCTTTAAGGATGGAGGAGTGAATGAGCCTCCCTCTTTTTTCCAGACATGATACGTCCGGGCTTTAAGGAGGGAGGAGTGAATTAGCCTCCATTTTTTTCCGCATATGATATGTTTGAGCTTTAAGAAGGGAGGAGTGAATTAGCCTCCCTCTTTTTACCGGAGATGATATGTCTGTGCTTTAAGGTGGGAGGAGTGAATTAGCCTCCCTCTATTTGCTGGACATGATATGTCTGAGCTTTAAGGAGGTAGGAGTTAATTAGCCTCCCTCTTTTTACCGGGTATAGTACGTCCGGTCTTTGTCTGAGGAAGCATTTTATTTTTTCTCAGAGATGGTGCATTGTTTTAATGCGAGAAAATGCCTCGATTTTTTAGGGATTGGGCTGACACATGTCTTATTTGAATTGTCATAATTATCTGATTGCGAAGTTTCATTTCTCGGTTAATGGTTGTGTCATTTTGCTTCCCTCCTTCTAGCCCTTATAAATGTTTGGTTGCAGGAGAGAAACTTCTCATTCTATTCTTCTTAGAGTTCTCTCATTTCCTTCATTTTCTCCCATTCAATAATAGAGCATTTATTGTTCAGAGAGGCGGGAAGGCTACTTAGAGGGTGACAGTCGTAGTCATCAGTTAGCGAAGAGTGGTTGCATAAACATGGTTGTCCAGAGGCATCGATTTATCATCAATTTAAGGTGAAGATTGACGTTGCTGCATCATCACACCTGACATTTTCTTCTTCTTCTCCGATCAACTACTTCCTGCCAGTTTTGAAAGGTAAATGAGAATGTCTTCTTTTATGTTTCCTGCCCCTTCTTCTCCTTCTTCTAGGCCTCCGGGCCCAATTCATTTGATAATTGATGGGCCCACGCTTGAAGGTTATTGGGAGTCGGTGGAGCACTTTCAGAGCAATGTTACCAAAGCCAAAATAGTTTCCTGGCTGTCCAAATATTTTCTTCCTTGGTCCGTGCAAACTCAGGTTCCTAGCACGTCATGCAAGATGTATGCTCATGGAGAGGGGTTCATTACCCTCTTTCATGCCTAACTCAAAGGCAGTCTTCAATTTCTTCCTCTAAACTTTCTGAGGGAACTATGCGGCTCATTCGGTATTGGTGTGAACCAGTTTACCCCGAACGAGTATACTCACATTAACGCCTACATGGTGTTGATTCGGGCCCTTGGTGTGACCCCTTATGTCACAACGTTCATTCAGTATTTCAAGGTGCTTTCCAAGAAGGGGATCCCTTTCTTCTATGTGGCTCAATGTGGGAAAGGTATTCCTGAGAGTCGTAAAGGGTGGCATAAAGATTTCTTATTCATGTCATCAGACCCATCTTAGGTGGTTCCCTTGAGTTGGAGAACATATGAGCTTTTTGATGTTGCCAAGCCGAGGAGGCTCATTCAGGACAAGGTTGATAGTGACAACTTTCACGCGTTCCATGATCACCTTCAGGTTTTGGTCCCCTGGTTCAGGGATGAGGTTGGCGAAGAGTTCCCGATCCCATTTCATTTTAAGTTGATTACACAGTATTTGCTCTCTTATCTAGATCTCTTACCTGAAGATAGAGTTGCTCTCGGTATCCAGGATACACCTCCCTCAGGGAGGGACTTATGCCTTCTTGAACGCTTGAGGAAGGAGATTAATGCCGATGCATTTGTCCGAGGTGATTGTTGTGCAATTATCCCTTAGTATTTTTTTGGGTATTAACTAATATTTCTTCTTCATGCAGAGATGAAAATAAGTCTTATGGACCTTTTCCATAAGAAGCTCTAGGGAGAGGATCCGGAGCCGGTGATCACTGGTGGCGGTTCTTGAATGGAGACCACCACGCTATTAAGTCTCTGTCTTCTAGTCTTGATGATATTCATCTTCATCTCCATGTCTTGTTGGGTTAACCTGCGTAGTTGACAGAATCTATAGACCGCACCAGAGGTTTGCCTGGCGGTGGTTCGTCTGATGCTTAAGTCAGTATAATAGGTAGAGAGAATGTGCTAGACCTTGGGCAGAGTGAATAGTTACCTTAAATGAAGGAATGATGTAGGCTTATATAGTATTGTCTAATAGAGTGGCACATCCGTAATACTTTGATAGGAAAGAGGCGATGGGTGTCAGAGGACAGGTGGAAAATGCATTCTGGATGCAGGCCATCAAGTGGTAATGCGTTGAGGGCATGACGACGGCTTGTGGATGAAGACGTTTGCGAACAGTGCCCTCGGTTGATTTAAATGGGCCCTCTTTTCTGGGTTGCTGACTCAAGCATTCTTGCGGGCTTTTATGGGTCTATAGGCCCACTTTGGGCCTTGGAGACTTGGTTTAGGCCTCTCGGCCATCATGTCCCCCCAACAAGGACCTGACGGACTAGAAGGAGTCCAGGTTTTGGGGCCTTGAGAATTGCCCCTCTTTGAATCCCGGATGCAGGTGCATCCGGCCATTTGAAATTTTAGGGCCTTAGAATTACCCTCCTTCAAATCCCGGATGCAGGTGCATCCAGCCATTTGAAATTTTAGGGCCTTAGAATTACCGCCCTTTGAATCCCGGATGCAGGTGCATCCGGCCATTTGAAATTTTGGGGCATTAGAATTGCCCCCCTTTGAATCCCGGATGCAGGTGCATCCAGCCATTTGAAATTTTGGGGCCTTATAATTTCCCCGTTTTGAATCCTGAATGATTTCCTTCGGGCCTTTGGTTATGTAATCATCACGCCGAATGCTTTCTTATGGTTATGGTGGTTTAGCCATGGCGTGAATCTCAGGATAACTTTATTGATCAACAATCTGGATCAACTTTCTAGCGAAATTTCGAATTCCCGGACACTCTATAAATACTTGAGAAATGAGTTAGAATCTCCACTTCTCATTCTTTCTTCCCTTTCTTACTCTAGTATTTCCTAAGTTTTCTAATAATGGATCGCCCTAACCTCCATTAGGGGGCGAGTTTTCTTAAGGGATGGCAGCGTCGTAGCGGAGGAGAGACCAGCTTACCAGAATTTGTACGGAGGCTAGCCGACGCTCCTGATCTTTTCGACGATCTTCCGGCGAAAGTCATTTTTTATCGGTGATACAAAGTAGTGGTTGACCAGATTGCTCGGGGTTTGTTTTTGTTTGGTCCGTCAGCTCTGATAAGCTTCTTCAGACTCGTGATTCGAGGTAAAATAAATGGATTATTTTCCTATTCCTTCTACTAGTCGTCCTTCGAACCCTTGCATTCTAGAGGTGAAGGGTGTAGTGCCCAAAGGCTATTGGGATGATGTCGAAGACTTTAAAAGCATAGCTACTCCAAAATTGGTTCAGGAGTGGCAGAAAACCTATTTTTTACCCCGTCTATTCGTTCTGAGGTTCCTAGTAATAAATGTAAGGTGTATGAGCTTGGTGTCGGCTGGATGGTAGTGTTTAAGGCTCAACTTGAGTGCGGGCTTCATTTTGCTCCCCATCTTTTTCTTCAGCAGCTGGCCCGAGCCCATGGGGTTACAGTCAACCAGTTTAGCCCGAATACCTACTGTCACATTAACACGTACCTGACCCTTTATGGTGCACACATGATTTCTCCAATTCTCGCAACTTTTATGCAATATTATAAAATAATGACCAAGGTCCAGAACTACTTCTATTACTTTGGTGCTTGAGGAACCTTCATAATAAAATATAATTTTACCTGGAAATGTCCCCCGAGCTGAAAAAGTTGGCACAAGGAGTTTTTCTTCATGCAGCCCGACCCCTCCTAGAAGATATAGACTGCTTGGAAAGTTGGGGATCTTCTCGACGTCAAGTCCCCTTGGCGTTTAATTAACGACCCCATTTCAAAGGAAAATTATAAAGTTTTTGATGCCAAACTTCAGCAACTTGTCAATTGGTTCGGCGAAGATCCTGGAGAACTGTTCCCGGTGCCTATTCATTGGCGTTTGATTACCCAGGGTGTTCTTACTCACCTTCGATTAATAAAGGGTGACCTAGCTGTACTCAGGATTTGGGCTTGTGTTCCATTGGCTCGGGACATAGCTCTGGTTCGGTGCCTCCGTCGAGAGATATCTCACAAGAATTTTGTCAAAGGTTCTATTCTTCCCTTTGTATATTTTGTTCACTCTAATATTAACTCTAATTTATCCTGTCTTTTTTTCAGTGATGAGTTTTTTTGATGATGAACCAGACATCGACTTCAAAGGTTTCTTCAAGAATCTTGTTGTTGGGTCATTGGCTCCAGCTTTTGAGCCTGAACCAACCCCGAAACGAGCCCTAAAAAGGAAGAAGGGTTCAGGTTCGGGCGTGCCTGTGGCTGCTGATGAGGAGGCACCTGAAGGCTTCTCAGAGGCAGCCAATTTTGAGATCTCTGCTCCATCTGGTGGTGAGGGCTCTCCTCCTTAGGGTTCAGCTGAAAATGTGCTGGAGATTCCTCCTAGAGTTACGATGGACCATCTTTATGAATGCATGAAGGAGTTTGAAGCCAAGAGAAGGAAAATCATCCGAGGGAAGTATAAGGATTTTCCCCTGTTGGTGAGGCACCCGAAAGTGTACTCCGGATGAAGTATACGTTAGGTAAGAATAAATCAATTAAGTTGACATCTATTCCTTTCTGGCCAATCTTTTATAACTTGCGTCGGATGTTCAGGGATGATCCTCTTCATTTGTTATCTTGTTTTCATTTTCGCGCTCTAGGTCCAGACTGGAGAGATGTACAAGAATAGAAACATCAATAGAGGGATGCATAGCTCCATACTTCAGAAGGGGATCTGATCCCTCGGGAACCCGGTTGGTTGGTCTATGAGGACCAAAGCCTCCTAGATGACCAAGATGCCATAGTTATGTCTCCGGAGTTATGAGGGGGGATTACAACTGCCCATACCATGGACGATCTTCAAACACTCCTTTCGGACTTGGATATAGCAGTTTCCAGGATGGTTGTTCAAGCTTTTCAAGTAACTTACCACTTCCTTTGATTTGTATATATCTTGTCAAACTTTTTGTTTTGCTGACTTGCCTTTGGTTTTAGATCCATTGTGTGGCCGGATGGATTTCTCAGTTGGTTTAGGCTACTGGCTCCGTTTGGTCCCAGGCTGAGCTTCGGGTGACTCAACCACTAACTGTTATTGCTAATATGATCTAACGGATCAACATCTATGAGCAAGTGTTGGGTAGAAGGATGAACCCGGCTAAATCATTCAAGCTCCCGATGGATGAGGTTTGGGAGGAGCTGAATAAGGTAGGGGGCACGGAGGCTGAGATGGCATCTTTTGAGAAGGTTGAGGGAGCTCTAGCTAAGGTGATATCTTCTCGAATGCCCCATCTGAAAGAAGCTGATGATGAAGTGTATAAGCTTCAGGATGAGGTTAAGGAGCTCAAGAAGAAAGATGCCGAGTCTACTGTCAACTTCATGAATTTGAATAATCACTAAGAGTAAGACAAAAAGGTTCTTTAGGACAAGATCAATACATTGGAGTCCAAGTTGAAGAACCAAAATGACAGGATCTCTGGGTACCGCTAGAAGATTATGGATGTGGCTGCCTTGGCTGCGGGCAAATTCTGAGAAGGATTATGTCTTGCTCGGAGGCAGGTACTAGAGAGGAATCCTGGGGTTGACCTTTTACGTATTGACTCCAGGGAAGTGCGCATAATAGATCCTTCATGGTACGTTCCCGAGTTCTAGCTATCATCGGTGACTTCCGAACTAACACCTTCTGGACCTTCAGCAACCCCTCCGAAAGAGCCTTCAACAATCCCTCCGAAAGAAACTTCAACAACTAATCCCCCTTACTTGTAATCATCTATTTTTTTTATGGCTTCAGGCTATTTCTCTTGTAATGGCCTTCAGGCATTTTTAATGAAGCCTGATATTTTAGACACTTATTTTTATAAAGGTTTGGCATAAACCTACATCCTCTTTTTTGCTTTCATTGGATCTTTGGACTATTTTTACACATAAAATCTCTTAAGTGCTTATGAATGGTACAATCATTTGAGCTTTCTTCCTTCTTCATCCTGGAGTCTATAGAATCCTTTTTTATCTTCATGAATGACTTCAAAAGGTCCTTCTCATGTCTCCCCGAATACTCCTTCTTTGGGTTTTCTTAAACCCAGTTTTTCTGCCTTAGCACTAGATCTCGAACTCTGATTCCTTTAGGCTTAAATTTTGAATTGCTAAACTTAGATGTTCTTTCTTGGAAGGCCTTTCATCTGAGTTCGGCTTGCTCTCTCCTGCCCTCGAGCATGTCTAGGTTAGTCCTTAGTCCCTTTTCATTTTCAACTTCTTGGAAGGTTTGTGCCTGGAGGGATGGATAAGTTACTTCTATTGGGATTAATGCTTCAGTTCCATAGATAAGCGAGAAAAAGGGGTTTCCCTAGTGGCTTTCCTAGGGGTGGTTTGGTAACTCCAAAGGATGTGTGGGAGTTCTTTGGGTCATTTCCCCTTGGACTTTCCTAACCTTTTCTTCAATCCTTCTTTGATGGTTCTGTTTGAGACTTCTACTTGCCCGTTTCTTTGTGTGTGTGCAATTAGTGAGATGTGTAGATTAATGCCGAATTCTTATACAAAGTCTTAGAATCCAGAGTTTGTAAACTGGGATCCGTTATCTGTAATGATAACCCTCAGGCACCCGAACCGACAGATGATGCTCTTCCATAAACATTTTTGTATATTTTTGGCTGTTATACTAGCCAAAGGTTCGGCTTTGATCCATTTTGTGAAGTAGTCGACTGGCACTATGCAGTACGTCAAGCCTCCCGGTGTCATTGGAAATGCCCCAATGAGATTGATTCCCCATACTGTAAATGAGATCAGATAATCTGGCAAACTTATGAGTTCAGATGGTAATCTTTGGATGTGAGCATGTTCTTGGCACCTTCGACACTTCTTTACTAGCTTTCTTGCTTGCTCTTTCATGCTTGGCCAAAAACATCCTTACCTTAGAATGACTGCGGCCAGTGCTTCAGCTTTGATGTGTGATCCACAGGTGCCTTTGTGGACTTCTGTTAAGATATCTTCAGTGTCTTCTTCCTCGATGCACTTTTGCAAGGGGGAGGCATAGCCTCTTCTGTAAAGATCATCCTTGATGGCTACAAACTTTCCTGATTGCCTTCGCA
>JBBYHH010692301.1:0-10176 GCA_038382905.1 Daphne laureola
TTTGGCAAAATGTCCCGGAACTCATAAAATGTCATAAACTGATAAAATTTCATTCAATGGACCTCAAATAACCCCTCGGAATGCTCATTTCACTTATTAATATTCCATATACGAAATATTTTAAAGTTCCAACAAAATTACAAACCGACCGCCGGGCAAAATACATCAGAATTTAACATAATTCCGGGATGGGTGTAACATAAACTCATTTTTATGAGAGATTCATGAAGAAATCAAGTTTGGAAAGTATTTAAACTTCATCTCTTTTCTCTCGATAGGGGCCAAATTATTGGGTGATATTTGGGCAAGTGTTCTTCAAAAAATTCATCAAGAATTGGTTAAGGTGAGCATGAATTGAGATTAATTTGAAGTGGTATTAACCTCTTTTGCTCAATTCCTTCATGGTTGGTTTAATTAGTGAGCTAGGGTTCTTATGGTTCATAATCAAAGTTAGGGGTAAGTTGAAAATGAAGTTCTAAAGTGGTAATTGGATAATTATGAATATATTTTATACTTGGAAGCAACCTTGAATCATCATAGATGATTATCTAGGGTCATGACCGATTTTAGGTGGGAGAGGAATGTGTTGATGTTCATTGGTGAATTGTGGAATTGATGTTGAATTGGGGTTGTTAATGAGCTCCTAAATTATTGTTGATTTTTTTAGGAAAGTCTTCCTAGTGGGTTAAAGGAATTCATTGGTTTTCTTTGATAATTTGTGGAATTGTGCTAAGTTGAAGTTAGAAATGAGTTTCTAAGTTAAAAAGAGGATGAGTGGAATATTGTTCTTGGTTATCAAGTGTTTGGCCGAATATGTGATGATGGTTAAGGGTTGATGTTTTATGATGTTAAATGACAAATTTGGGTGCAAGTGGATTAATGTGATGATTAAAGGAACATTTGGTAACATTGTGATAGTTTGGTCACTTTTTTGTGAATGTAGGCCGAAATGCACAATTAGGAAAAGATGAGGATGTTGGTGTATGTTTGGTAGGAAATGAAGTAGAATTGTGTATAGTTGATGATAAATGAATGTTCGGTAATAGTTTTTGTAACCGGTCTAATGCTACATGAGTTGGTTGAATAATGAGGCTCACTTTGTATGTTGAATTTTGGGCTAGAGATTTAGTACTTAAGTTCTTTTGTTGTATTATTATTATTCAGTGTGATTTCTGGTGGCTGGGATTACGGGAATTCAACAGGAATTCTATCGGATTTTCATTTGTGTGCAAAGTTGCCTCGGATTGCTCCGTGGAGTTTGTATTTATTAGGTAAGGGTTCAACTTTCTTTATATGCATTCTGGGATTCTGGTATGCATATCGGGTTAGTTGAGGCTAGTTCTCGGGTCAATGGTGGGGCCCAATTACTCTCGGGGCTAGTCATATGGTAAGTATAATGGTGTGCAGGTTTTATGCAAGGGAGAACGAACCAGGCAGTTGAGGATATGATTTGTAAGGGAGAACAAACTAGGCAATTGATGATATGTTTTGGGGATTCTATTCCCCTCGCTAGTACCATGCATTTTGGCCCCGTGTGTGTTTCTTAGAGCTACCGGGGATTGGGATTATGGTCGATTATCATCTAGAGGGATGAGTGGGTACTATCACCCGACGGGACGTCTGTATTGCGTATCATACCATTTTGCATATCATTATCGATGTTATACTTAGGTTGTATATAAATGTTAGAACATGGCATACTGACCTTTTATGCAGGTTGTTACTCTAAAACTATTAGCCTTACCTAAGCCCTTACTGAGTACCTCTGGAGGACTCACCCCCTTATTATCTACATTTTCAGGAGCTAGTGGTTCTCAACCCGTGGAGTAGCTCTGCCTGCTCGATTTGTGATCTTGGTACTTGAGGTATTTCAGGTCCTTGGTTGGGTTATATTTCTATTTTGGGGGTAGTCTCGATTGAGATGTTTGGTTTGGTTTTGATTACTTGGTTGAGTACACATACCGACTGACTAACGGTTAACTTCTTTGTTTATGTTTAGCAGCAACAGCAGCGGTACCTGGGTGATTGTCGGCATTCCTTGATGACCCTGGTCATATTGGCATAGTATGTACCTACTCGGCATAGTTTTGGCTCTGTAGGTGTGGCATGCGCATGTACATGTATTTAAGCAGCATTTTGGGATTTGTATGTATTTTGCTGCTTTCGATAATCTAGATGTGTTTACATTATTCGGGGAGTTCTTGCCAAGTACAGTAATGGCAAGTCTCCTTTCTGGTGCATCTAGTATTGAGCGGAGCTCAACTATATTCTGTATGATTCTGCGACGCTTGTATGTATATTTGCAGTTGTTATGCAACTACAGGTTTTCCGCATATTTGGAATGCCCTAACTAATAGCACGTTGAGTATAGGTGACAGATGTATAGAACCGGGTTGTGGGTCCGCCAAACTAAAGTGGCTGCCATTTCAGTGTCGCCATTCCCTCCCCGCACCGCTACCGCATACCAGGCGCTTCTACCACCGCGCCGATCAGGGATGGGTGGTAACACAAACTATTGCTAGACCCTTGCAACGCACACATCTACAACCTCTAATTTCTCAATTCCCCTATGTCTACTTAAGTTAATTCATGATTTAGGACCACATGTCAATAAAGATTCACATGATCAATCAATATTTATAACTATGTTCTCAATGAAGTAGATAAAGGATCACTCCCTAAGTGTTTATCTCTCTTCAAGAAGGGTAGTGAATGTGTGGATGTGATCTTGTCTAATGCCTTCAATCCATAAGCTTGCTAGCGAACCGAAACTCCTCCACCATTGTCCCAAGGGACGTCGTATGCTTCATTGGTCGGATGGTCTTTGCGATGGTTGTTATGAGGCCAGGCTTGGTGTTAGAGGAATTCTGTTAGAGGCTATGTATATGAGTGGAGCTTAAGACTTACATGAACATGCAAGTTGGGCACTAAAGTTTACAGACTCAATTCCCCAACCCACTCACTCTTTTTGTAACTCACTTACTTTTTCAATACACTTTCAGATAATTCAACCTCTCAATTTTTTTTTGTCATCCTTGGATCTATCTTTATACATAAGTGCATTTTTCTTGAAATTTTCACTTTTCACTATTTTCTTCATATTCTTCTTTTCATACATGGTGTAATTCTTTTCTAATTACAACACTAGGCACATATTTACTTACTGTCCAAGGATGATCTTTTCATTCTCATATAGCTCAATAAATATAGATGTACTCTCCCAAACCCAAATTGTACACATCTAAAAAATTAGCACCCGAAGTCCACCAAGCATGCATATGAAGTACAAGGATGAAAGGGTGGTATAGGCTTAAGGCTCAACGGGGGTAATCTAGTGGAAATGGCGTTCAGGTTGGCTATTTTAGTCAAGTGGCTCATTCCTAATTTTTCCATCGTCGTCCCGATTATTTATACAACACATGTGAATTTGAATGGTTCAACAAAGCAAGTTCTAGCTCATACATTAGACAGGATACTCTCAACAAAGAATAATTCACTCTCTATTTCAATTTTTTTAAATTTTGGTCCAAACACCTCACCAGGTAAAAAGTCTCCACCGAGAACACAATTCTACCACTAAATTGATTATATGCTTCAATATTGACACATATCCCAAACATCAACCAACTAATCAAAACATATAGATCATGCATCATTAAAGACAATGTAAAAGTGGCACAGATCGATGTTCAAGAATTGCAAATACATCATCAGGCATACTCAACCAATTCTCAGATGATCTACACAAAAATTCCCCCCAAATACAATTAATAGCATATCTGCATGCATTGGAAAGGGAAATAAAGAGGGTAAATTGGAAGAGCGTACCTTGGGGGCCAAGTTAGACCCCTCTAATGTCCTTGAGGTGGGAGTTGTATCCAAATCAACCCCGGAGTCTTTTGCTTGGTAAAGATCTAGTATACTCTCACTTTTTACAAAATACCTACAAAGATATTCAATAAATACCAAATCCAGAGTGTGCAACAAGGTATGCAAAAATCAACATGCATCACTCTAGGAGAGAGAGTCTTCCATGAGTTGCAAATGTTCACAAAAGTGCAAAGATATATGTTATGCAAGTCATGCAAAGGTGTATGATACTAACTGAAGCATGCATCAATAATGAAAGGGAGGCATGATGTGCAAAGAGTCATAGCAGAGTTGAGAACATACATCTCGACACTACTCCTAAATGTTTTTCATTCATAGGATGCGGGTGTAATGTGAAAGATGCTTCATGATACATGATACATGACATTCAATTCAATATGCAATTATCTTATCATACAAATTCATGCTCCTCTTTATCAATGAAAATTCATCAAACATAGAAAGAATTAATGGTAGCATGCTCAGTGCACAATCATCATCAAATCATCCAGTATGACATATCCAGATGAAGAACAAGGTAAACAAGGTAAAGTGAAGTCTCTAGTACATAAAGTAAGCTCAAGTGAAGGTAATTACCTTATGATCTTTAAAGAATTGTAGAGACTTAGAGATACCTTGTTCTTCAATGTAGGGTGATGTTTGATGATGGTGTTTTGTACACCTTTGTTCATGAAAAATTCTTGTCCAGATAATGTTAGCACTTATTTGACAAAAATCACAAATAAAGTACTAAATTAAATTAAATTTAAACTAGATGTTGGGGTGCCTCCTAGAAGAGTCACGTTTAATGCCCTTGACTAGACAAAACCTGAAAGGTGAGTCACATGAGTCCTTTTAATCTCATGTTATCCATGAGATGAAGGTCTTGCGGATGGTTCCTCACGAGATCTATTAAGCTCATTTTCCTCGGAGCTCTCCATGGCTTCCAAAGGAAGTAGACTCACCACCGCTCCTTACACTTGACAAATCAAAAGATTTCTTCTAGTAAACCTTGAAGCTTTTGGGAGAGAAGTTTGAATGCTGGCCAGTGGGTTACTATGAAGCTATCACTGTTAACCTCATCCAACTCCTCTTCTTTTCCAATGTCGACTCCAGCAACTTGCTCCAGGTGTCTATTTTCCATTATTGGCCTCAGATCTTCCCTTTGCTGGCATTGGCTTTCTTTTATGGCATCTTCAATCACTTGTTGGCCATCTTGAAAGAATAGATCATGACTGTATCTAGCCAATTGTGTATATACATCTTCAATGCTCTCGAAAGATGCCTTGATCCTTTCTTCTATTTTTTCCAAGTCAGTGGTCAAAGTGTTGCAATCCTGTTCACATATTTTGCTGCCTTATTTTACCTCTTTGATGAATTCTTGCACTGACTCCTCTAAAGAAGGAATATCTCACCCGTAAATATGCTTGAGGTATTACGAAAGTGGCTGTAATGGATTCAAATTTTCTCCCTTAGGTACCAATTCCTCTATATGCTCACGAAGATCCATAAACAAAGGCCTCAAGATTTGTGCCATTAGTAGCACGAGAAGTTACCGACAAGAACAAAACAACAAAGGAAGGAAACATGCACTAACAACTAAATGTAAGAAGTAAGATGCAAACACACATAAAACATAAATTCTCTAGACTTAAACTCGATTCCCCAGCAATGACGCCAATTTTATGTTAAGGTTTTTTCTATGGTGTTTTGGAATCAATGATGCACAAATCAAGCAATAACAGTCAAATAAATTTATAAACACCTCATTAGCCTTAACTCTGTCTTATCATAGTGTAATGGCTCTGAATAAGGGATCGAACGCAAGAGAATCTGAGCGCCTAGAGTACGAATATGTAATGTGCATTCTAATCTACTATGCAATGCAAAATATAGAAGGCGAGATGATGATAGGCAAGATGTGAGTGTGAATGCAAGCAGGAAAATGTGAATGAATGACTGCAGGGGAATGAAGATGTCACTTGTAGATTTCAATGATGGGTTTTCAAAGTGTATCCTGTATCCTAAAGATCATGCATCTGCTACTAATCTCGTATCCTAGAGGTAGGCTATCTCTAACTCCCCCAATTCACAATGGTGATTATCTCTAATTCTTCCTATGTCCTAGAGGTAAGCTATCTCTCACTCCACCAATTGAGAATGGAGGTTATCTCTAACTCTTCTGGAATCAACCATCTTATCTCCTAGGATTGGAACCTAAGCCATTCAATATCATAGACACACATATAACTTAAACTACCATGAATTACTAAGAGGTATGGAATTCTAATTACCGTAGCTAAATCAATACATCATTTCAATGAGGGGTCATGCAAGTAATCTCTTTATCATGTTCGAGGTGGATTACTATGACTGTGTCACCCCTCTCTCGAGTAAGCAACACTACCATAACTATAATAAGCTTAACCATTCTCATGGTTCAAGACCCAATATCGAGGTCTATTGTCCATTAAACACCCTCCAAGGTCATCTCTGACTCTTAGATGGTTAACCTAAATTGGGTTGCTGCTCTCTCGAGCCAGCAACACACCTCTCAACTATAGTAGAATTAGTCACTCTCATCAACCAATACTCACTTTTGAGGAATTAAAGCACTTAAACTAACCACTAATTAACTTAGTAAAGTCATCTCTGATGTTTAGAAACCTAATCTATCAATTCCATAAATGTTGTGCTAATTAAACTCCTCTCGGACATTTAATCGAGCACCTAGAAGAGTAAGCATGAACAAGAATCATGCAGCATACCACAACTCATAATTGATATCAAACATGCTTAATCATGGAAATAGCTTACTTGCACCCTAAGCTAGAGATAGACTAAGACATAACATCCCTAACTCTATCAAAGCTAAACATAGACATGATTAGTATTTAATAGCAACTTACAATGATTAAATCGAAATAGCATAGGGTTAGAATTCACCCAATAATTGGAGATCCACAAGTTTGGGCCTTCAGCCCCTCATAAAATTAGGGCTGAAGGCCTTAAGCCTTTAGCTTAAGAAGCCTAAACTTAGGGTTTTTGCTCAAGAGAGAAACCCCCAAAATATGTCTTCAACAATTTAAAGTACTAGAATGCCCCTAACAGGTTAGGTACCTAATACTAAATAGGAAAGGTGGAAATCATTCAAAAATAAAAAATAATTTTGGATAAGAAAATAAAACCATCAGGAGAGAGAAGGCTGGAACCGGGTTTGCATGAGGCGGATGTTTGGCGCCCTATAACCGCACCCAGGATGTATGAGGTGCCCTTTCTTGTGCCTTAGGGGTGTCGTTCCATGCATCCAGGTTCCTTGGGGTGACCCTACTTGCACCCTAGAGGTGTCATTTGGTGCGCCAAGAGGGGTTGAGGTGCCATCTTGGGGTGGCCTTTTGTGCGCCCTTAGGGTGCCATTTGGGAGCCAATGGATGTGGGAGGCACCATTTCCACGCCCCAGGGCTGCGTCTAAGGTAAGGCACTAGTTTGATGTTTCATACTTGCGCCTTGAAGTGGCGCCTCTTGATGTGTGACTTGGCTTTCTAACTTTGCAATATGTGCATTTTAGCCCCCTTCAACACTTTTCTTAATTGCCAACTCTTCAATTTAGTACGAGATGGTCTTGAATGCCCTGTAACTCATAATATCTCGTCTTGAACCTTCTTTTCTTCTCAACTGACTCCTTTTCAAACCTCCACATGTTGCACGTGCTAGATATCATAAATGAAAGTAAAATTGAAGTTATGCAAAAAGGGAAGTCTTGAACCTTCTTTTCTTCTCAACTGACTCCTTTTCAAACCTCCACATGTTGCACATGCTAGATATCATAAATGCAAGTAAAATTGAAGTTATGCAAAAAGGGAAGAACTCTCCCTGGCAATGATGTGCAAATTTACTACTTATAATTCCTCACTATTGCTCATGATCTATCTATCCTAGTATAGCGGTTCAATTAATGAGGGTTAAACCCAAGAGTGAGTGTGTGTGAATATAATAGTTCTAAGTGAATTTCCTACCGATATGAGAAAATTCTTGTAACAACTATTTACCAATATGAGAATAGTTTGGTTGTAATGAATAGCTTGCAGTTCAAGTAACACAGAGAAATGATTTGAAAATGGGATTTAATGAGTTGGGAAAAGTTCTTCTAGAGTTGCTTAGCCTAAAATCGAGGATTATATATACTTTATATGTCATGATAAGATGTATGCACGAATATTGTTCTGGTTTCCTCTCGGGTAACCGTCCGCCCTCTCACCAGGAAAACCTACAACTAGGCACTCTCATGCTCAAGGAATGAATCCTTTGAGGCACTAACAATTATGCAATAGCTACTAACGAATCAGGTAAGGTTCTCTCGAACTCCTACAAGATCCGCCAATCAATTCTCCTAAGTCTAACCTAAAAGAAATCCTCTCGGATATTCTAGCAGATTACCAGATTGCATGTAAGTGTAGAGCTAGCATACTACAAACATGATAAATGATGGAACTAGCTCGAAGTATCAATATAAAATAAAACAATCATATTAGGCATAGATAATCCCCTAGACAAGCTAACCCTAGAAGATCATAAATTACTACTCACTAATAGGCATGCTAAACATGAAAATTAACATGCAAGAAAACATAATTAGATAAGGTTTAGAGATCACTCTTTGAAGCTAGAGTCTCCAAGATCCTCCCAAAATGACTCCAAGTTTGTAGATCCCAAGACTCCTAAAATGTTCAGCCCTAAAAACTATATGTAGGACTTCCCTAATGACTAAAAGGAACTTATAAAGATTGTTCATGGAAGACTCATTAAACTAGGGTAAATAGGTCTTAACATACCCCCAAAATCTGGATAAGAATATCTAACCGTCAGGAGAGAGTGAATTTTGGGCGGAGTTGTGAGGCGCCTAATATCCCCCTAAAATTGACGCCACATGAAACTCAACGAGGATGTATGAGGCGCCAAAATGTACGCCTTAGTGGCGCCTAAAATGTCACCGGGATTGCTTAAGGCACCGTCAGGTGCGCCTTAGAGGCGCCGTGAAGTGCGCCCGTCATGCTTGAGGCACGTTGGGATGCGCCTTGGAGGCGCTGAGAAGGGCACCCGATGCATCAATGAGGCACCGAAATGGTCGCCAGTGTATGCTCTATCTTCCACCATGCCTTGATCTGGCGCGGTTGTGGGGCGCCAAATTTGCACCTTCAAATGGCGCCTCTTCCTCTCTAATTTGGCCCTCTATCTTCGTGAAATGTTCATTTTAGCCCTGATGGTTATTTTTCTTGGACTCCAACTCTTCAATGTAGTCCGGGATGAACTCCTGTGTTCCGCTCATTGATAATTTCTATCCCAAGCCTTCAATTTACACTCTTTTACTCCAAATTCACCTCAAAGTATGCATCCTATAAGATATGAGCGATTATATGTAAAATGCATTAAAGTCAGACAAAGCAAGCACAAATGATGAGAATTGTCCATTAAACACCCCGAAACTATGTGAGTTTTTGTACACTAATCAATTAGGCCCTTTGAGCCTTAAGCCTGTTCATTCTTATAACCACATCTTAAGCTAATCCATTCATTTATAGCATCCTTTCTTCCTTATACTTCATGTGCATGCTTGGTGGCCTTTAGGTGCTAAATTTTAGGATATGTGTATAATTTGGGTTCGGGGGAGTCTTTCTACAATTGTTGAGCTATATGAGAGTGAAAAGAACATCCTTGGACAGTAAATGAGTATGTGCCTAGTGTTGTAATTAGAAAATAAATGCACCGAGTATGAAAAGAAAAATATGAAGAAAATGGTGCAAAGTGAAAATTTCAAGAAAAAAGGCACTTGAGCATAAAGACAGATCCAAGGATGACAAAAAAAAATTGAGAGGTTGAATTATGTGGAATTGTATTGAAAAAGTGAGTGAGAGTTACAAAAGAGCAAGTGTGTTTTATGATTTAGTCTATAGACTTTAGTGCCCAACTTTCATGTTCATGTAAGTCTTAAGCTCCACTCATATAAATAGCCTGCAACAGAATTTCTCTCACACCAAGCTCGGGCTCATTACAACCATTCCAAGGACCATCCGACCGAGGAAGAATATGAGGTCCCTTGGGATAATGGAGGAGGAGTTTCGGTTTGTTGGCAAGCTTATGGATTGAAGGCATTAGACAAGGTCAGATGCACACATTCACTACCCTTTTTGATGAGAGATAATCACTTAGGGAGTGATCTTTTATCTACTTCATTGAGAACATAGTTCTAAAACTTGATTGATCATGTGAATCTTTATTGACATGTGGTCCTGAATCATGAATTGACTT
>JBBYHH010692312.1:0-10176 GCA_038382905.1 Daphne laureola
CTAATATCTACTGGAGATGGTTTATTAGTGTATGGATGTGAGACATTCCAAACTTTTGATGGTCCTCCTCTTTCCATATTAATTTTATTAACTTCAGGAGTTCTGTGGGAAGATTGGTTATCTTCTTGAAAGGGGTTTTCCATAATGACATTAAGTTCGGGTCCCTTTTGTTTATCTCCTGGTTCGGGTCCCTTTTATTTTTGTTCTTTTATAGTAAGTTTTCCTGCCTGTTCAACTAATTCTTTCATCCTATTAGAAACATTATCATTCTTTCTTCCCAATTTGAATATTGGAAGGCTAGAAGGAAGGTGGATAGGAGGTTTAGAAATACTATGTTTCTGTTGGATGGAGGATTTTGAAGTACTAGGTTTAGTACTGAGGACTTGTTCTGTTCTTTTCGTTTCTTATATTCTACACATCTGTCTTCTTATTGACTGTAGATATAGATTTGTATGATTATTCTATTCAATCAAAGATTGAAGGTCTTTATTTTTTGCCTGTTTAGAGCTATTTTCTTTATTAACCGTTTTAAAAGGTGAGGCAGTTGCTTGTTCTCCTAAGACAATTGTTTTAGAGCGAGGATGTGCCGTAGTTACTTCTTTGATTTCTTCTCCTTCTTTAACCCTGTAGGTATTCCATGTGTCTTCTAAAGCAGACAAAGTTATTTCGTCATCTAAAACCATTGTTGGAATAAAGCATTCAAATAATTTTAGTTTTGTTCTAGTCTGACGGATTTTCTTATACCAAAGCTTTTGTATTTTCTTTCTATCATCTTTGGTATAGTTGTCTCATAACCATTTTCTTTTTATCGCATTTTCTGCCGACCCAAATTCATTTCTTAGACCTTCATAGTCTATCTTGAAAAGTTCTTTTAACATATTTATTTCAAAGTCTGAAAAACTAACTCTATCATCTTCAACTGATCTAGACGATTGGTCAGGTTCTACTTTGACTATATTTATTTTATACACAGGATGAGATACTTGTTCTGATGATTGTCTTACTCCTCCGATGTATTTTTCATATTCTGACTCTAACATATGTGAACATGATACCCGAGATGGTACTTTTGGGGGTTTTTTCTGAGAAATTGATTATTTTGGTTATTCTATCTTTACCGGATTTGATTTCAACTTCTCCATTATCATATTCTATGATTCTGTCTACTTCGGTTGTCCTTAGTGGTTTGACCGGTTTTTCATTTTGCATTATTCATTTATTAGGTAAACGAATATCACTTCATTTTATTGGTTTTGGAATAACCACATTAGTTTTCTCATCATTAGTTTGGATTAAAAAGATTTCTCCCTTTGTATCAAATTCTAGAGCTTTTGGCTCTATTTGAGTTGTCATTACCTTGTAATATATTCTGTATACAATGGCTAAATTCTGATATCCTTGTAACATATCAAATCCAGATATAAGAATGTTTGCAGTTAAGACCTTCATGATATGTGGATCTTTTAGGGAAACTGTAAAGTTTGGATGACAATTAAAGTATATGGGGTCATCAGAGAGACTTGATACTACCATTCCTAAGAGGGAATCAGTGAATTTGTTATGTCTATGATCTCTTAAGGTAATAACAACATAAGTGTTTAACTCATTTCTGGTTAACAATTTTAAAGCAATTTGAACTAATCCAACATGCAGATAGTTATAGTGATTATCCAGGTGGTCCTCTATCATGTATTTGGATAATAGTTTAAATTTATGATCATCTTCCATTATCGATATAGTTCTTTCCACCATTTTGATGGAATTTATTGTTCTTAATTCGAAAGTCCCTTTTTGGTAGACGTCGAATTTGTTAACTTTTGGGATATTCCAATTTCCTAGGCTTTTTTTCTATATCCCGAATAATTATTCCTTGAGTATTTTTTACTCTTCCCTTTTCTTTTGATTCTTCATATTCATGTCTCTTCGAAGCAGTTCTAGTTAAGCCTTTAAATGTTCCAACCATGGAGTTACAGAGTTGGTTTCAAGATTTTTATTATTATCTGTCAATGACTTTTACTCCTTACAACAACCCATTAGGTCTTACCGAGGAAACGCGACTTGAGTGACAACCAACAAAATTTTGAAAACCGCTTTGTAAATCCTGTATTCTTATAAAGTTTAAAAACTGTAAAAGAACTAGTTTCTGGATTGAAATAAAGTCTTTTTGAAGTTCTGGGGTTCAAGCGACACAAACTCAAAACTTTGAGGAAGAAACTTTCCTTTTTAGGGAGCTTAGGCCTAAAAGTATGCATTCAGAAAGTTTTAGGCCTTCGTGGTCAATGAAAAGATTTAGGTCTAAATTTCAAAAAATATCAAAGTTTTAGGCCTATCGTGACCCTTTCACATTCAAAAATAGGGTATTGATTTAAGTAACGAATTTAGTAGTATAATTTATATGAATTAAGGAAATTGATATATGTTGGTGTGACTGAGAATGATGTCCAATTATTTATACCTAAAACTGCTTTTCAAAGAGATTTTGCATCTACTACATGTAAATTTATATTTGAACAACAAAAGGGCGTGGGCTTGAAATTTTATAGTAATGAAATAATCTTTTTGTGTTTGGATTTTTCGAAACTCGATAGACATGCAGAAGAGGAAAGAATTATTTCAAGCAAAGAGGGATCCATGATTTCGATTCAAGCTGTTTATGTACATGTGAATGATTTGACCGAACAAATATTGAATGGTTTTATGTACATGTGAATGATTTGACCGAACAAATATTGAAATTCAAAACTGTCAATTATATACTAGATTTGAATCAGATTTTGGATCGAGATAGATTAATTGACGGTCTCCATTATATTAATTGCTAAAAAATACCAAGAACGTTTTCTGAAACTCAATTCACTCAATTCATATGGTTAGTTTTTTTGGTTTAAATTAAAATAAATTAATTTCAGATTCACTGAGTTCTAAACATCATATTACAAGTCTTCTAGACTGTTCCGGCCTTTTTAAGATATCTTTGATTGGAAGGTATGTTCTGACCTTGATCGTGTGAGCTTGGAAGTGAATAATGATGATTAAGGCAATGATGATGGTCTTCTGCAAAGGTGGATAATTGCTTTAAGTTCTTTGTAGGATGTGACTTGTGTAATACATCAGCCACTGTTTGTCACCATCCTCTTTAACAAGGATATACAATATAGTGTCATTCAAAGTCACCAAGTATATGAGCAGTTCATCACCCATTTCAGAGAATTTAAGGATTGGTAACTCATGGAGATGCCGAGATAGGGAACTAATACATGTAGCCTTATAAAATTTACACTTTAGCTCCCACTCATAAAATTTTCTACTAGTTTGTTGTTTATGCCCCCATTTTATAAAAATCTTGGCTCTGCCCTCTTGTCTAACACTCGAAGTCCATTTTGTAGACTCAGATATGACCAAGAGGGGGTGACTTGCTTTTAAAACAATTTAAAACATTTGTTAGTTTTCAAACCAAAACACTTGAAAAAGCCTTATCAACGTGTTGATAGATGATTTTGAAAAATCATTTGCAAATGCAAGGTATCAACATGTTGATGAAATACACAACAAGAAAAGCAAGTTAAGTGAAGGACACAGGATTTATAGAAGTTCAGTACAACTTGACCTGCGTTCTCTCCTCAAGATCCATTTGAGTATTCTCCACTATAACTGAGCCCTGACTCATAAGGCTTATACAAAGTTGTCTTGTCTGACACACAAAACTTTACTTGTCTGACTTACAGAACTTTCAACAAGGTCTGACACACAGGACTTTAAAAATATCTGACTAATAAGACTTTAAAAGGTGCATGACTAATAAGACTTTATCAAACTGTCTGATTGCTATAACGTATGTCAAGCAAGCAAAACCTTACATACCCGCAAGTGCACGGATCAAGCGTAGCACTCGATGAGTAAGGGTTGAATCCGCATGGATTAAATATGTGAAATGCTAAAAAGCTAGAATACGCTTTTTTACCTAATGCATAAAAATAAATAAATAACCACCTCGAAAAACAGGTCAATTGCTTCATGATTTATATTTATTGATAGAGGAAATGGATTCAAGAATTACCGAAATCACTCGAGTCAGTTTCCTACACAATGACCGAGATCGATCTCTCGTCTCGCACCAACGAGAAGACCTTAAGTACAAACCATAAATTTCTAAGTGACTTGACAAACCACTTGAACTTGCTTTTTGATCAAAGCTCGGGAAGATTGCTTTCGTGCTTGTTCCCGAACACCATGTGCACGTGTCATCTTTAACCCGAACACACCATAATTAAGCATGAAACAAACTCCTTGTGGCAAATACGCATCAATAACAACGATAAGAAATAATAGATAAATGAGGAGATGATTCGAACGACGGTTCCGGCTTTCTCAAGTCACAGAACTTGTTTTTCTACCTCGACTAAGAACAATTTATTGTCTTGCACCGAGATGAAGATCATTATGAACAAACCTTATTCTCCTAAGTAACCCCTCCAAATCTCTCGATTGAAGCGAGAAACTCAGTGCTCAACTCGTAGTCTACGTTCAACCACTACAACACAGACTAGATACAAAGACAAACATTTGTCTCTATAGATCATTTAAATGTCTCCAAAAGTTTTGGAGACAAATAGTTTAATTGTCCCTTATACTACTGTTGCCAAAAGTCTATAGAGACAAATGAGAGACAATTAAATGAATTGCTTACTTGTAGAAATTAGTAACAAAAAGATGTGTCCCCAACTTATAGATTCGAAATGCTCTATGTGCATCATTTGGAGACGAATAAACCCGTCTCCTTTGCAATTGAAAATCATAAAAGCATTCTACACAAACGAATTAAATACAATAATAAATGTATCATAAAAGCATTCTGTCTTTTTTCTTTTTTTGCTTCACAAATTACTAATAACATCAAATACACATTATATTAATAGTTAACATCTAAAGACAATAATAAATGTATGATACAAATAAAAAGCTAAAGATCTGGACAAAAGTCAACCAAAATATAAAGCCTTCTTTCACAAACGAATTTCTGCCACCCCCTTCGTGTATAAATAAACATCAAGAGTGTGTTCGACCAAACAACAAATTAGCAAAAAAGTAGCATGTATTTGAAATTGAGATGAGAGAGAAAGAGAGAGATTTGGGAGGGAATTTTCAAAAAAGTGTTAGTTTTTTGTAAAAATGGGTGGGTAGAACACACTCTTGAAACAATGATGTTCTTTAATAAACAAAAAAACAATAAAAAAAAAAACAATGATCTTCAAGTTCATTCCCTTTTCTTCCTGATCTCCTCTTGACTTCACTCTGCTAAATGATGCCACATGGCAATACATAACACACACATACACAGAGAGCAACTATCATGCTTTAACCAAGCATCCGTGCTAACTTTAATAACTAAATATAATGCAAGCTTAATTACCTTTACTTCTAGCTCACATCCCTCTTTAAGAGTTTCTTGAGTTCTCTTTCTTCTTTATTGCAATTATTTCCAGCAGACTCCCTTAGCTGCAAATATAGTGTAATAGAGATCACTGCACATACATGCAGCATGTTCAAGAACTGGACATATCATATCAAGGAACAAAAAGTTTAAGTATGAAAGCAATTTTACTATCTGAATACGTAACTAACCTACATAAAGCTTCTCCATAAAGATAACTGAAGCATTTTTCATGTTTCGAAATTTCAATGGCTTGATCAGTGTTATCCATTGTCTTCATTCCGTGATCAATAATGGAAGTTGATCCTAAACAAACTATTAAAAAAAAAAATCAGCCGTTAAGCTACATAACAGAGTAATGATGCTCCTAATAGTATGATAGACTATAAAGAAAAATCAGCCATGATCAATGTGATTGACTCTATTAATGAATGTCCTGGAAATCTTAGAATAAGCTATAGTCTAACCATGACATTTCCCAAGAGTCCTCAATATAATTGTGACCAAACTATCAAAATATCATCATGTCATTTCCAGTTGAGAGGGGAAAAAATACTTTAACTAATGTCTCCAAGATGCGCTCTTTCTTAGCACGTTTCAAAAGTTGCAATAAACCTGTCAAAAAATACATGTGTCTAATGAAGAAGTCTGTTTAAGTTGCTTATTCTCCAGTTAATCAGTACTTGTACTTAGTTATCAAGTCTGTGTCTGTTACTTATCTGACAGTTGCAACTTGCTAGTTATAAGCACAAAAAACAAAACGCAAAGCTTAAACTCCAATGTATTACCCTTTAATAATGTGTCAACATTCAAGCCTGCAGGGGAAAACAAAAAACAACTTGATAAACATAATAGAAATTTGTTGCACATTGCACCCACTCTCAGCATGGTGCTAGTCAAGAACAAATACAAGAAATTGTGCTAATAAAAGTATAAAACGAACAACCATTCCGGAACTTAAAACTTTCAACTGAATCGACATATATAATGAGTCAGATAAAAGATATGTTCATGAAATTGGAGAAAGTTGAGCTGGAATAGTTTAAATTAGGTTCAAGCTCGTCTGATTCTTAGATTCCAGCTCGTTTGATCCTTTAACTCAGATAAAACATAATCACACTACCATTGCCAAGAAACAGACATAAATAAATCCAGATCACGAAGAAAAATCAACACTCAACACAACACAATGGCAGGAAATTTCACCTGATTCGAGGCCTGAGGATACTGGATGATGAATCTGATGCGGAGGCATGTGAGGGACCGACGACGGAGGAGTGGGGAAGTGAATACCAGCTTGATAAGGAAGAGAAGGCGGCGGATGAAACGCGGACGGATTAGGGCGAGGCCAGGGCGGAGGAGTTAAGGAAAATGCTTTCTTTCTTGTGAAATTTTATCCCCAATCGGTTAATCCTGTAGCCAAAAAGTACAAATCAACAATTTGAATAAAAATTACCCAACGGTTTTCTTATCGAAGTAAGTTTTGATTTTGGACCATGAATAATAGAGTTTTGATTTTGGATCATGAATAATAGTAGTACATAGATTCGGCAGACAAATAAGAAAAGTATGGTTTGAAGCGATTTACCTTTGACGGAGCATCCGAGATCTATAGCACCACGTTGATGAGTGACCTTTAAAGTAGAGACGGTGGACGGCATGACTAAAACTAAGGCCGAAATTACGATGAACCGGAAACAAGGGCTGAAATTGGTGATGGCGATGGCGAGAAGAATACTGAATTGAAGAAGCAATGGTGGGGCGAGAGGATGACTGCCAGTTCTTTTTACGAACTCTTGTGGTTTTTCTTTTTTTGATGTGCCGAACTTTGTGGTTAAGGATCTGTTTTACACTACAAAAAAAATAGCATCAATTTGAATTTAAATGGAGAGAAAGAGAGTAATTTAGGAGGAAATTTTTAAATATATGTTGAATTGTTGTTAGTTTTTTTTTGGAGAAAGTGATTGAAGAACGCACCCTTACATCACCAGAAACAGAAAGGATAGGAACATTCACCGTCTCCGAGAAAAACTGAAGCAAAATCTTTTGCGGAAAGTCGGACACTGAAATAAAACTAACGAACGAATTGGGAAAAAAACGGCACTTATGTAAGATGACAAATTTGTAATTAAAATGATCAAATTTTTTTTTTTTTTTTTTTTTTTTATAGAAAGAGGGTATATAGGGGTTGAGTATATCGGAGCTCCAACTTAAGATAAAAAAATGACCAACTTAAGCACTTAAAATGTACACTTTTAAATAAGGCATCCTATCCTCGACAAAAAACAATATGCAAGAAAATACTCGTTCCGTACTTTAAACAATGTCTCATTTGTTTTACCTGTTTCAAAATTCAATATTTGACTCAAATATTTACAAAGAAAATTAGTGCAAAAAAATTATAGAAAATTATATTTAGGAAACTTATATTACAAATTATGATACATATAAAAAATATTTAACTTTAGATGTTTAAATATTGATGAAAAAAAATTATAGATTAAATACTGTAAAATAGGTAAAATAAATGAGACATCTTTTAAAGTACAGAGAGAGTAATAGTTAGTCCATTAACAAACAAAAGGAACAAAAAATTTGAACTTGCATTTTTTTTTTTTTTTGATAGAAAGAAGGTAGAGAGTTGGGAATACCGGAAACTCAAACCGCAAACCTTTACAAATCTTCTCAGAAACACAATTACTAGGTCAAGTGATAACGACTACTTCTATCATTTTGGTATCATTTTGTTACACTTACATCACCAGAAACAGAAAGTGTAAACGTAAAAACCATGGGATGAGAAAAGGCGTGTTCATAAATATTGAATTAATCAAACAAACAAGAAGATCACATTGAAGTATCACAAAACAATTGCTTGAACTCTTGATACAGACCATTAATGGCTTCATCATCACAACCTGGGTCGTTTGATGATGAGCAGAAGTCGTTCCTTCGGGCCAGCGAATCGATCAGACACGTGGTTCTGGACATTGCCCTCGACACCGTGACCGATCTCGGAGCATTCACTGTCCTGAGCAGCGTCAGAGGAAGGAAGCTGTCGGCGGAGGAGATCACCGGGGAGCTACAGATTATGAACCCGAAAGCGGCGAAGATGGTCGATGCGTACTTAAGCTTGGTGGCCTGCTATGGCCTTGTCGGGTGCTCACTCGGTCCGGACGGCGAGAGGGTCTACAGCCTCAACGGTCTCTCCAACTACTTCCTTCCTCATCAACCAGGAGGAGTCTCCCTTAAACCCTACTTGAAAATGGGCCTCCACCAAACTTTATGGGATTGCATGTACTAATTAACTAATTGTTTAGTATTTCTAATTGTTACGATTATTTTCTCCCATATTTTCTAGGAATTTATTTCGTCAAATTTTAATAGGCAATCAAATAACTTTTATGTATTTGTTAAATCAAATTTCTTTAGTTTTTTAAAATGCATTTTTTTTTTCAAAAATTTTAACCCAAACAGAGGATTAGTAATAATTATTCACTCCATCCATAAAGATTGTTGTGTTTAATTTTGATATTTCAAGTCGTAGTGTTTGACTCAAAATTTGAAGAGAAACATATGAATCATTTAACTTTACAATATTGATTTTGGATAAGTTAATTACTAGAGTGGTAATATATATTTGCAGGGGAGAAGCCAAGAATGCTATCATGGAAGGAGGAGTTCCATTCGAACGGGCCTATGGGATGCCACTCTATGCATATGTCAAAAAAGATCAGAATTTGAATCAACATTTCAGCTCTGCAATGTCTAGCAACTCCATCATGGTTGTGAACAGCCTCTTACAAAATTACTTGGGGTTTAAGGAATTGAATACTTTGGTGGATGTAGGTGGTAATTCAGGTGCCACACTTGGTATCATCACCTCCAAATACCCTTCTCTTAAAGGAATTAATTTTGACTTGCCCAATATCGTGCAACAAGCCCCATCTTATACCGGTATGTTCCACATTTCATTTCTTTTAAAATCAAGTATGGTGTATGTGTCTATGACTTTTGTCATGCAGCATATTGTTCTTTGTTTCACTAGCTAATGATGATTATAGGTGTTGAGCACATTGGAGGAGATTTTTTTGAAGGCGTTCCAAAAGGAGATGCCATTCTTCTAAAGGTCAGTACCAATAACTTTTCTCCAATTATTTTTTGTAGAATTATCTTTTCAAGTATGGGATGCCATTTTTTTTGTAGAATTGTGTAAAGAGATTAAGTGATGTGTTCTTATCTATACATATATATATAGAGAGAGAAAGAGAGAGAGAATGACAACAATCTGTCAGATTAATATATTTCTCCAATTTTTTCTGCTTAGGAATTTCACACTAATTTTAATAAATTTCTAACTTCCCCCAATTTGTATTTTTTTTAAAAAGAAAAAGAAAAACAAAGCACACCTTATAAGGATAACTTGGTAAACGGTGCCTTAAAACAATTCTCAATTAAAAGGGAAATTAAGGAAGGAGTATTCTAGGAGTAGTTACTTAGAGACAGTTGCGTGCACACTCTCACATTAAAAGTTTATCGTATTTCATCCTTTTGGACCTAAAGATAACTTACATGGAAAATTCGATCTTTGAGCATGTTTGATCGGAAAAAATGATCGCATGGTAAAATTTTATTGTGGAACTTATTTTGTGCACAACTTAATTACAGTGGATACTACATAACTGGAGTGATGATGAATGTGTTAAGTTGTTGAGGAATTGTTATGATTCAGTCCCAAGTGGGGG
>JBBYHH010692323.1:0-10176 GCA_038382905.1 Daphne laureola
GGCCTTGAAGACTTGGTTTGGGCCTATCAGCCATCACCTGGGATGCGACTTTCAGCAGCATGTGGTCGGTGATGCTTAGTGGGGGATATGTCTAGCTTTCTGGCGTGCCTGCTAGCTTGGTTGTTGGATCATCCTCCCATCAGTCCATGCTACATTACGAGTATCGCCCGAGGCAGCCTGCTCTGCTGCCCAACCTCGACCTCGATTTTATCTTCCCGCAGCTCGATAATAATTATTAGCCAGATCCACCGCCTTCTACATCGCAGCAGTCTGGGTAGTCTTAAGCCAATTTCTTCAACAAATTATATGAACATTATTCATCCAAACAACAATGATCGAAACAAATTATAGTATTTTTATATACATTTTTAGTATGTTAGATGTAAATTAATGACTTCTAATAAATATTTGAATTCCCTGTATTTAAATTACTAATTTAATTTTGAGTTAATTAATTAAGATTATAACTAGTTAATATTAGTTATTTAATAGTAAATTTATTATGGCCTAAAGCACAGTTGTGCCCATTGTAAAGGATGGATACACTGACAGTAGGCTGTAAGACTTACTGCGGCCAAGGTTGCAGTATGGCCGCAGTAGCCACCGCGCGGCCTCAACCGCAATAGCCTTAAAATTGTGGCTATATTTACTACAACCCTCGCTGCAGTGCCTTATTGTGGCCCAATTGTGGTTAGGGCCGTAATAATGCATGCACCCTCCACGTAGTGAGTGACTTGTGCGGGTATGTGTTAGCAAAATTAGATCAAAATCATGTAATAAATTAACCTGCTCAATCTCCCTCCATCCTAAAAAATTATATATGTTTGACTTTCGTGTTTCAAAGTTTAGTGTTTGACTCAAATATTTACAAAGATAAATAGTGAAAACAAATTCATTAAAAATATAAAAACAAAAGGTGACAACTTCTTAACCCAAAGGCAACATAAAAAAACTTCAAAGAGGATCTCTCTAGACATTCAATCATACATACAATAATTAACATGGAGAAAACAACTGAAGCATACAAAGATAAACAAATTACAATAAGCTTATTGTAGACGAACCCATATGCCTTCACTAGGGATATCTTGATGAACCACAAATAATATATAATATCATGCTGGCGCGATGTTGCCCGTTGTTGGGGTTGTCACCTCAATCTCCCACATGGAATTCCCTAATGCTATAACTCCGTCATTTCCGAGAACCAAAGATCTTTGATTCATGGAAAATGAGTGTGTGGTGAAAGAGGGCAACACCATTGTCACATAAGCTCCATTTCCTGAGAAACTCTCGATCACTGTAATTCGAACCTTGAAAGTTTGACCGTATGCAATGTTCGCTTGAGAAATTGGAGCGATGATCTTGGGACGGATGTTCGACAACTGAGCATCCAAGTATGACGGGTAAAATGCTTCCAGACTCAGATCTGTAGGGAAGAGTACTCCAGTGAAGTTGTAATACTGGTGAGGATTGCTTCCACCTACCAAGACCCTTCCATCAGGGCGTAATATCGCTACATAGTGGTACATACGAGGAATTGTTGAAGGATTCTCCGTTTGGAAGCGATATCCCAAAGGGTTTTTGGGCATATACAAGTCTAGACGATAGACAAGATCACGTACAATCTCCTAGGCAGCTGCTCCGAAAGATGCTCCATTGATAAGTAAGAAATTTCCATTGGGTAGCAACGTCATGTCACCCATCACTCTGGCTTGTGTCATCGTGTCCATCTCCCATTGTGGGTTCGAGTCTGTTATCTTAATCCATCCGCAGGTGTTCAAAGTTGTCACAAATATGCGCTTCACCGCAAGCGAATAAGAACCATTAGGTGCCCCCCCACACACCAGGACCTCAGCTTCAATGACAGTGTCTTGTAGATTCCTTAGTGGAAGTAGAACTGCAGAGCCGGTGCTCGGGTAGTTCCGAGGGTGTCCACCTGGCATGGTTGGGTATGTCTTAAAAATGACATTTTTAGTGTAATCAAATAGAATTGTTCAATTGTTAGAGAAGATGAACAAGTTTCCGTCAACATTAAGGAAGACGAAGGGATATAAGTTATTCTGGATGCCACAATCATAAGTTTGAGACAAGAAGGGCAAGTTATAGATGGTCGGTTGGAGGGTTTTTGGGTAGAACTCATAGTTGTTTTGGCCTAGGCCACCAATGACTATGGCAGATTTACCGTCTGGGAGTATGTGATTAGTGGCATACCATCTAGTAGCCCCCAATCCATTGACAATCTCGTGCCAATTGCAAGTGGGGCATGCATCGAATATCCTAACTCTTCGCTCCCCGTCACGATATCCTCCTGTTTGGAACAGGTTGCCACTGGAGAAGACAACACCTGAGGACACCAAGTGTCTGTCATGACCATTAAGGGTCTAACAGAGTTGGAGAGGACATCATATTCAATGGAGTGGGCGGTGCAGTCGACTTTAAGAACTACATCGTATGAGGTATTCTGACATGTCCCGTTGGGAAGAGAGATGTTAGACGCTCCAAAGTTGGTCCGGTCGAACATGATGACTCGGTCATTATGAAGGAGTTGAATGTGCACGGCGGAAATGCCAACGGATTTTTGGAAGAGTTGCCAACGGCTTCAACCAGCCGCATTGGTTAGATTTGAGCTGCAGAAGATGAATGATAAGAAGAAAATGAGGAAGAATGCAGACTTGGTCGACATTTCCAATCTTTTGTAATTAATTAAGCAAATCTGGTTTTGTCATGGATTGCCTTTTCACCTCTCTATTTATAGCTTGGGTTAGGCAGACAATTTGAGATAGGAATGTACGGAGTTTGATAAACAGGAGATAGCTATTACGTTAATTAATTGAAAGAATTTTTTTATTAATTAATTAATGTCTAATTTCATATCTAAGTGACTAGATGGGTAGGACTAGATGGTTTGGTGGATGAAACATCACAAAAAAAATGTCAGAACTTGTTTTTTTTTTTTTTTATATTTTTTTTATATTCTTTTTTCATTATTAATGTTGTTAAGTGTTGAATAAAGGAAGTCGTCTATCTCAGTGCACCGCCTCAATTATCTATTTCGTCACATTTTTCTAACGCTAAGTTTAGGGTACTTTATTGAGAAATTTTTTTCTACTTTATTAATTTTTAATATATAAAATAATCTTAAATCTATTCATTCATCATCAATTTTTTATAAAATAGTTTTTTTTTAAATTACTCTATTTATATATATCTCATCCATTAATCAAAATATAAATTTTTAAATTTTACAAAAAAAATTTCCCCAATGCGCTGAACCTGAGGGTAAATGGATGGGATGTCCAGTGTAGCTTTTGTTTTGCAAATATTTCTCTTCTCCTTTTCATCTTTGTTTTTGTATTATTCGAACTTTTTTTTTTTTTATAAAGTATTATTTGAACTTCTAAAATTTTGTTTTTCCTATCCCGTATGTTTCCTGCTTTTCAGTTTACTTTTAAAAATGCGTTTCCTTTTTCAGCATAAAAATGCTCACTGATTTAGAAGTTTTTTAAAATGTTTAATTACTACCTTAAATGATAAAAATACTTAGTGTTTTTAAAGTTTTTTAAATGCTTAATTACTACCTTAAATATTCACCTTTTCTTAGTTTTGTTGTTTTTCCTCATCTTTTGTTTCCAAAATAACGTCCTCCGTTTTTCCTTTTTGTTTTCCAAAGTATTGTTGTTTTGATATTTTCTTACGTTATTTTTAACACGTTCTTTTAAAGGATAAGTTATACTCTCCCGTCCACAGTCCCCATTAAGTGATCTATTTATTTTTATTATTTTAAAATTTAATATTGTATTCAAATTTTTATAAAGATAAATAGTGAAAAAAATTGAAAAAAATATATTCAAAACTTTAAAATTTAAATTATGATACATATAGAAATTATTTAATTTACATATTTAAATATTTTTCATCTGAATTTTGGGAAATGGGTGAAATGCCTAGCTTGCGCTTAATTTTAAAATGTGCTAAGCAGATATTGTTAGGGGCAAATATCATCTACAAAGTTTTGCAAAAACAAAGTTGACATTTCATTTTTTTTTTTTTTTAAAACAATTGGAAACCGTTCATAAAATTGCTGACCGTTGAGATTATAATTGTTTTTGCATGGAACAATATATGTAAACAGTATATATAGTCCATAAATTTTTGAGGTAGCCAGGTCTCTCAAATTTTTACTTAAATATGAATAAATTTACGCATGTATGATTTAATTTTTTTATATATACTCCTATTTTCATGGGTATTGCTGATGGAGTCTCCGGTTGAGAATAGTATTTGGCTCAATTATCAAATGCTCTCATGTACTATTTTAACTCGTTCTATTTGATCCTTGAATTCTGATTCAGAGCTATTCAATCCCCCAATTAATATATATTTTTTTAATAAAAGAAGCTCATTTTATTAGATAAAACAAGTTAGAACAAAGAGAATCAAGTCATCATTTATGGCGAGAGAAACAGATCAGCCTCATGGGTATAAAATGGAATCTAAAGTAGCCAGGAAGGCCTCACTCTTAGTGAAAAACCACCTGCATAAACGTCCAGACGAAGAGCCTTTTCGGAGCTGATGGCTCATGTGTCATGGCGAAAAAAGCTTAGTGATACATGCTTCGATACTCCTGCCGACTCTTAAAGAGTTATCTGGTATCGACTCACCATGACTAAGCGCTCCTGGACGAGTAGACAGAAAGATACAAAAGAAGGCACCACCTGACCTACAATCCAACGTACTAAAAAATAAAAAGCAACAACCAAACACAAAAGGAGATGAAACCAAGTCCAGAAAAAAACATAAAAAGCAGTAAAACCTATAAGATAAACAAACTCCTAACCACCTATAGCCTGACCAGGGGAGTCTTTGACCTTGTCAGACCGAAGGACACTGTCATGGAACCACACAGGGTGAGTTTGTACTAAACCCTGCCATAACCAGTAATATTTTCTTGAAGCACAAGCATAAATTAACCAAGGAGCCAACACCACCCCACCAAACCAAGAACCAAATACTACAACCAAAATCACCGCGAACCAGCGAAATAGTACCAAGTGAGCTGCGAAAACGAGGGCAGGGAAGCCAAAAGCGTGGCCCCGATAACCCTTGCTCATGGTTCCCGGCCACCTGAGGAGCCCTAACCGAAAAGGCATATCTGGAGGAAACAGATCTGAGGTTCCCGGAACCGACAGATCTAGAATCCGTCTTCACCAAGGGTCGTAGGTAACTGTTCCGGCAGAAAGGAGAGATAGGTGGGCGGTGACGACAAACGCCACTAGGAACGCCGGAATCAGAGACAAAATGGAATCTCTGGGCCGGTGGGCTTTGCCCACTGGAAGGGACAACGACCCGAGTCATCGTCAAAGAAGACCGGCGAACCCCTGTTGGAGAACATCCACGACGATGAAGATGTTGAGGAGAGCCTTCCGTGAGAATGGATCTGAGGCCTACGCTTCCCTCGATGCTAGCGAACTGCGGGGGTGGCAGCAAGCCAGAGGATGGAGCGCAGGCTGGAGAAGGAGTAGCACGGGCCGTCGGAGGAAGCCAAACGGCAACAACGACGATGGTAAAGGTTGGCGTGAAAATTACCTTGGCGACTAGGGTTGAGAAGGAGAGCATTCTCAATATCGATCATTTATTTGTTAAAATTTGTTGGTCCCAACTAATTAAAGCAAGGCAGTTTAGTCCCTCCACCCAGTAAATCGGTCACGTGGAGTCACATGAAGTGTAAACTCTATGACTAATGTTATCCCTATTGTGAGAAGACACGAAGGTGAGGAGGCACGTGTTGGAGTAGTATAAAAAAATTACGGAAATCAGTGATGGAAGTTGTAGCCATGGCTTTATCTTCAACACCTGGAACTGACATGGATGCCTCCATTACTGAGGATCGATGATGGAGGCAGAAAAAGGAAGAGATGTAGATTCCTCTTTCTTTCTTTGTTGGTCCGATTCGCATGGGAGGAAGAAGAGAGCTATTGTGAACCTATCGTTCCAGCTGCTTGGTAGAGCAGACAATGAACTCCGGTGAACAACGTTTCACAACTCCCAAGATCTTTCATAAAACCATTCAAAAGGTTTTGAAAATAAAGTTCATGAAAGAACTAAGAGCATCTAGACACATCCCGAGGTTCAGAGTGCGTTCACCTTCAAAGTAAGAAATAAATAAATAAAATACAAGTAAATAGTGTTGAGATCCTTGAAGTCTTTCTCTGTTATAGTTCTTCAGCTGCATGCGTCCATCCCGACCTTCTCTCCAGCTCATGATCATAGCCAGGTTCCTTGCAAGTTTTATATGAGCGACATGAGTATATGTTTCGACAAGTAATAATATAAATTATAAGTAACTTGAAAGTAAGAATTTAAAAAGAGAAGAGTTCAAGGGACTTACAAGAGGTGGCGGCCCCTGTTAGAAAGAAGGGTTGATCCTGACTCGGCAAGCTAACCAAGCCTCAGTCCTTAGTTCCACATTTTGGAGATGCTTCGTGTTGTAACTCCAGCTCCCGGTGTGGTTTCAGTTCAATGTTTAGTCTTCTAGTATTTAGTCTTGTGAACTCCCGGTCATTAGACTCCACACAGTGTTATTGTCATGTGAAACATAGAAATGTTTCAGTTATTTCTTTGTTCCTAAGAGTATACATGTGGTCGGTATACGTACATTCTCTACTAAGCATGTTCCCCTATTTTGAATATATGCACCAACAAACGGTATGGCGTAAGTAAGGGTGATGAGTTGCATGCTTATTTGCATGTCAATAGTAGAATAGTATCCTCTTGTAGTTCCCATATTTTACAGTTATTCATCTCATGTTTATTACCCATATATACTCCCGGTCGTTACGTGTGCAATGTCAGTGTATTTCTCAATGGTATTGCCTCTGCTCGGGGTATATTACCAAGTCTTTTGTTATTATTGATACCCGTATTATCATTTAAGTTTCACGGTTATATTATTCAGTTTTAATCCATTTATGAGTCCATCATTAATATTAAAGATAAGCAGTATTTACTCCAATCTTTCCTCAGTCAATTATCCAACGCAATAGCATTGTTATTCTAAGATTCCTCTATTTCCTTTATACAGTAGTCATACATCAATATTTACAAGTAGAAGTTCATCATCATAAAAACTCAGCAACCACCTACAACAGTAATATTCCTATAGATTATTTATCTTATATATCAGTTTTGAGCTTCCACTATCTTCATCCATACACTGTCTTTCTTTTATGATTTTACTCCTTGTTCTAGAAACTCTTCTCGGTTCTTCTTCTAGTGATTTCCCAGTGGTCCAGTAATAACATGCATACAATAGAATCACTCTCATGATCCAATACTCACTTTTGAGGAATTAAAGCACTAAAACTATTTACCAATTAACTAACCAAAGTCATCTCTGACACTTAGAAATCTAATCAATCAATTCCACATATGTTGTGTCGATTAAATTCCTCTCGAACATTTAATCGAACACCTAGAAGAGTAAGCATGAACAAGAATCATTCAGCATACCACACATGACGAAAGTGCTCAAAATTGATATCAAACATGCATCATGATGGAAATAGCTTAGTTGCACCCTAAGCTAGAGATATACTAAAACATAAATTCCTCAAAAGCGAGTATTGGATCACGAGAGTGACTCATACCACTTTAGTTGAGAGCTGTGTTGCTGGCTCGAGAGAGAAGCAACCCAACTTAGGTTAACCATCTAAGAGTTAGAGATGACCTTGGAAGGTTAATTGGCAAAAACCTCGAGAGTGAGTCTTGGACCATGAGAGTGGCTAAGCTCATTCTAGTTATGGAAATACTACTTACTCGAGAGAGGGGTGACACAGTCATAGTAAATCACCTCAAACATGATAAAGAAATTGCTTGCATGAACCCTAGCTGAAATGATGTATTGATTTAGTTGCGGTAATTAGAATTCCATGTCTCTCAGTAATTTGTGGTAATTTAGGTTGTATGTGTGTCTACGATATCGAATACCTTAGGTTCCAATCCTAGCGGATCGGATGATTGATTGCAGTAGAGTAGGAGATAACCACCATTGTCAATTGATGGAGTTAGAGATAGCCTGCCTCTAGGACACGAGAATAGTAGCACATGCATGATCTTTAGGACGCATGATGCACTTTGAGAACCCATGATTTAAATCCACAAGTGATGTCTTCATTCCCTTCCAATCATTTATTCACATTTTCTTGCTTACATTCATGTATGTAACTATATAATAAAATAGGAGAGAAGGGATAAGAGAGTGTACCTTGTACCATGGAAACTGCTTAAGGAACAAAAGAGTTCCTTGCTCCTAGTTGAAGAACAGGCCAAACTTGAAGGCTCCTCTTTGTAGGTGGATTAGAGATGAAGAATCTCTATTATGGTTTCACCCACAAAACTCTAAAAGAATGCTTCCTAATAAAGCTTGAGAGGGAGAGAAGTAGAGAGGGCAATGCTTCCAAGGGATGAGGAGAAAGTGGCGAAATCCCCTTATATTTATAGGCAATGAGGGGTGGCCAATGACACCCTCAAATGCTGAAACCTTGCCACCAAAGGGAAATTGGTGCCCTTGCACCATTTCGGAACATATGTGCCCCATTTTGGCCTGCCCTTATCCCTCCTCTTGGGTGCCAAAAAGTCCTGGCCCCTTTTGGCCAATGGGTCACTCATCTTGGTCAAAAGGTGGCCATGTTTGGATGAAGGAGTGCACCCTTCCATGAATGGTTGTCACCCTTTCACCAAGAGACATATCTCTTCACCAAAAGGTGCCACATACTATTTTATACAAGGAGATAGTGAGCTTACATAAATCTAACTCACAAAACCATTTTCACATCTTGAACTCACATGAGCTCAAACTAAGCTCACATTGAGCTTAAGCACTCTTCTACTTTACAACTAGCTCACATAAGCTCAAGTTAGCTTCCAAATGCCAACTTGAGATGGAGTTAGATACTTTTGGCTAACATGAGCTAGTGTTAGCTACTTATAGCTAACATGAACTAAAGTTCAGCTGACTACAACTACTTATAGCTATAGAGTGAGTAGACTTTGAGCTGAGTCCAACTACTTCTAGCTGAAGTGAGCTGACTCTAGCTACTTCTAGCTAGAGTGAGATTAAGTGGAGTTGAGTTTATCTACTCCCAGCTCCTGTGAGCTTGAGTTGAGCTAAGACAAGTCAATTCTAGCTACTTTTAGCTAGAGTTACCTCAACTTAAGCTATGTCTAGCTACTTTTAGCTAGAGTGAGTTGAAGTTGAGCTAGTTCCAGCTACTCTGAGCTGGAATGAGCTGAAGTCAAGATACTACCAGCTCCCATGAGCTGTAGTGAGTTGACTTGAGCTGACTAAGTTATGTCCAGCTACATTTAACTAGATTTGAGCTAAGGTAAGCCACTTTTAGTTGTCCTTGAGCTGAGGTGAGCTAAGTTCAGCTACTTATAGCTGATATGAGCTAAGATGAGCTACTCCTAGCTGACCTTGAGCTTCTAGTTAGTTGTGATGAGCTAAGTTCAACTACTTCTAGATGAGGTGAGCTAAAGTGAGTTACTTCTAGCTAACTTTGAGCTCCTACTTAAGCTCAAGTACCATATCAAAAGTATCTTAGTGCACCAAGAATTCCTACAAACTCCCACTCGCACTAAGATGCTTTCAAGTACAAGCTCTCACTCGAAACAAAGTTCTCTCAAAACATAGTTAAGACATGTCTTAATATATAGAGTTGTAAGTGCATCCCCAAGGCAAACACATCAAGTCTCTTCCATTGAGATTGTGAGACTCCCAATGAAAGATTATCCTCTCTCATATCACTTGAACACTTCAAGTGCACAGGTGTTCTGTTTGAACTACTTCAAACATACTTGAACTCATCAAGTAATGCCTTTTCATACCCTAGATACATGATGTACTTTCTTAATCACAATCAGTCTGACATTCATGATTGTATTAAGTATTGAGTAATCATCATAATTAACCCAAAATCTATCCTTTTATATTGCACTAATGCAGTATGTGAGCTCAAGGTAGAATTATGGGTATGTACATCATCTCAACAGTTTCTTTCCTTTCAGATCCACCTACTTAGCATATCATATCAACTCGACTACCCAAAATGAGGATACTCCGGTTCCCCTAAGACCTTCGACAAACAATCAAAGTAGTTATCCTTGACATGAACC
>JBBYHH010692343.1:0-10175 GCA_038382905.1 Daphne laureola
CCCCAGAAGGGTACTTCCTAATTGGAGCCATCAACCATAACAGCCTGCAAAAGCAAGAACATAACAAAATTCTTTTATCACTGATCTTTTTTACAAGAGTATCAATTCTCTTAACTGCAAGTAATTCAAAATACTCACCTATTATAATTGATCGCGATAACAGGAGTAGAGGGTTGTTTGTTGTTGTGATTGCAACTTACAAGTAATTCATGGTTGTTGTGATTGTAGGCAAAAATTACTTCCCTCTCATCTTCACAAGTAGAAAATAATTGTAAGAAGGGATTCAAGAGAAGAGAAGTTAGAGAGACACTGAAGAGTGAAGACGCAGCCACTGCTTCAAAAAAGCTCTCGTCTCTAGTGTAAATTTTATTGTATTTTTTGGTTAATTACAATATAAAAACTGAAAATTTATATAAATATGCTTAAATAACTTATATTTAAAAACTAATACATATCAGATACTTTAAAAATTAAAATTAAAAACCCCTCAAAATTAAAGGTTCTAGACACAAACCTTGTCCGTTTAATCTGATGGCCATCCCTGCGATAGTTAGCAGGGTCACTCTCACCAACTCATACACAGGCTAGCTGTACCTGTACCCTTGTTAGGGGATTTAGCTTCTCTCCTGTAACAGCTGGACAGAAGTGGAGATTAGGAGGTATTTAACTCATTAAATATATTTAATTATTTTAATTAATATATTATTTAATATTATTATATTATTAAATGCCCCCATAAACTCCACCTCACCTCCGCTGAGAAGTCTTTCCCGTTTTCCTTAGTAATTTTCAAAGGTCTGAACTGAAAAGCAGTAGAATACAATTGTGGAGAAAGAGCAACCAGCAAGGCAGAGCTTAGTCTGCCAGTGGCCTAGGGGAAGACGTCAAAGCTTCTTCCCCCGACCGGCCATCGCGCGAGGTAAAACCTTCACTTGAATTTCAGTCCAGATTGTGATTAGTTTTCATTTCCATTCTTCTTCTATTTGCATTGCATTGGTTGTTGAATGGTGATTGGGATCGGTTTACCTGTTTTTGTGCTTCTCATCCTTTGCTTTGGCCAACAATTTGGTTTCGCAATGACGATCTTATCGCGATCTCGCAGGCTGATTGTTTCGTGAAGTAGACTTTTCCTCTCAATTGCCTTTGCTTGTTTGCTTTTTTCTTTTGCATTTTGTAGAAACAGCTGAGAGTTTTAAGGAGTCAGCTCTTAAACCACTGCAATCTAAGTTTAGGTTTCAGTGAATTGAGTTGTTAACTGGACAATTACTGACATTGTTTTTTTTTTTTAGCTTGGTCCAATTTTAGCAGATTGATTTGAATTTGCGAGGAAAATGGGGGTTATGTCCAGACGGGTTGTTCCCGTTTGCGGTAACCTCTGTTGTTTCTGTCCATCTTTGCGTGCAAGATCGAGACAGCCAGTCAAACGCTACAAGAAATTACTGGCTGAAATCTTCCCCCGTAATCAGGTGAACATAGTTGCGATTAAGGTGATGTTTGATGATGATGAAGCAATACAGAAGCCAGGGTTAGATCATCAGATAAAACATAGGATGCTTTGCCTGACTCAGCTGTAGATTCTTTAGCATGAATCCTATGCTATGCATGCATACTTGCATACATACATACATACATACACACAGATATATGACTGTTAGTATGAACAATTGTTGTCCCTTTTCGAAGGATTTAAACTAAAAGGGAAACCAGTATGTGGCTTGCTTGTTATCACTTCAATGCTAATTGTAGTTCCTTGGAATTCTAGTTTAGATTTACAGTGAAGCAAGGTTGGAGGGAAGGAAACTGAACTCTTTGCAACTGTATTCTGAACCATTCATGTGTTTACACTTTTCAGGATGCTGAACCAAATGATAGGAAAATTGGGAAGCTTTGTGATTATGCTTCTAAGAATCCCTTACGTTTACCCAAGGTATGACTTCTCTTAATAATTCATTGGGCAGTTTGTTTCTGTTGAGGGATCTTATCTTGGATGAAGCCTCGAAGTCAGTGAATTAGAGGGTTCTTCTAGATTTTAGTTGCCATCTGAAAATGCTAGTTGGCTGTCTTCCTTCTTCTAACAGAAGCTATTTTGGTATATCAGCATTCATGGATCCTATATTTTTTCCTTGTTACTAGATTAATTGGATTGCTTTAGTCTATTATCGTTCTTATTATTTTTTTCCTTTTAGACTAGAAAAAATATTCTGTTGGATCATTTTGATTATTCCCTATCCAATGAATAGTACTACTATTAAATAAGTACTTAATGATGCTCCATAATAATTAGTGGTGTTTATAGCTCATTAAACTAGTTACTGGAACACAGATTACGGAGCAACTCGAGCAAAAATGCTACAAGGATCTACGGAATGGTGACTATGGGTCAGCAAAAGTTGTGTTGTACGTTTATAAGAAGTTACTGTCATCATGCAAAGAACAGATGTAAGATTGTGATGCTCTCATGAGTATGGTACAAAATGCTGTCTGAGTTTTGAGATATGCATGGTACCATTGTTTTATTCCTACTTCTAACTATTTATTCTCATGTTTAAATACGCGAATGATAAGGGATTTTTTTGGGTTGGATTTGGTGGTTGGGGCTGGGAGGGGATTTTCAAACTCAGACTAGGACAATCAATTAATCATTCACACATCTGGGACAACTACCTGAATACTGTGTCTCCATTCTTCCTGTTGCCCCATGATTTTCATAGGATCAGACAATTTTTCTTGTTTAACTGTCAGAATGAGTTTTGATCTACCTCTACTATCCTCGCCTATACATTGAGCATATCATCTTGGCACATCTTTCAGTTTATACTAGGTATAAGCATACCATGCAGCAGAATTCGTCTGTTGAAGCTACTTTTACGTTATCTCTTAGATTATTGATTGTATCCTTTGCTTATGTCCACTCATTGAAAGCAGTACGCTCACCTCCACTATGTTCCATTTGTTTGCTAAAGGATGGACCTTACTGTTTCTGGTCTTCTTATATTTCAGGCCGTTGTTTGCTAGTAGCTTGTTAGCATTACTTCGTACACTCTTGGAGCAAACTAGAGAGGAAGAAATGCGGATATTAGCTTGCAATACTCTTGTACAATTTATAGATAACCAGGTATGTGAATGCCGTTTATTAAATTGTGCTCCACATAACGATTGTAGTGGCACCACATGACAAATGACATGCATATTACTACCTAAATGAATTTTTTTAAACTTTTTAACCCCATAATACAGTACTGAGTAGCAGTTATTGTTCCTTTTAAAAGAAAATCTTCTGCTTCGCACTATAATCCTACAGTTGATTGTAAGATATTAACAGTGTGTTGGTTGTGCAGAGACTTGAATGTGCTTGTATGTGTGTGTTTCGACAAAAAAATATTCTGACATACAAATTCCAAATTGCAGGTTGATGGTACATACATGTTCAACTTAGAGGGGCTTATCCCTAAACTTTGTCAGTTGGCCCAGGAAGTTGGGGAGGATGAAAGAGCTTTGAGTTTACGGTCAGCAGGACTGCAGGCCTTGGCGTCCATGGTACTTTTATGTTTTCTCATCCAATGTTGTAGTTTCATATTTTCATTTAACGTTTCCATGACAAGTAAACACGAAGCCGAGGTTATATATTATTGCTTCGCTAAACAGCTGTATAGCGGGCTGAGAGAATTTTCTGCGGGGAATGGAATGTTTCTATGCTAGAAAGTCCGATCTTCTTATTAAAATACGAATGTTTCCATTACTCATTCACATCTCTTTTCTAGTACATGTCTTATGGAATAGAACATATCAAAACCTACTGATACCAATTCCTCTGCTGTGGCAACATGCACTCAATGTATCTGTTGACCATTTCTGGATTTTTCTTAGTTTACAAATCTATTTTGTGTGTATTTGTTTTTTGTTTTTGTTTTTTCCCTGCATTTCAATCATTGTGCTAGTATTTTTTCTTTTAAGTTATTTGGACCTAAATATTTTCTCACTTTATGCTTAGGTATTGTTCATGGGTGAGCATTCTCACATTTCAATGGACTTTGACAGTGTGAGTCACCTTCTTTCTATTGCTTCTTTACCTGTGGTTTTTGCGTAAAATATTCTTAATCTTCTATGTAGTGGACCCCATGCATAGTTGGAGGTTTGTGCACCAGGATGGCTCTTTTCTTTCTTCTGCATTGGTTTTGAGTTTGACTTTGCATATTTAGACATTGGTTGCAATTCTTCTGATTTATAGCCTGGCAGACTCACGGACCATATTTTCTTGCACTTTTATTTATTTATTAATTTCTTCTCCCATCATGATCAGATTATATCAGCGACTCTGGAGAACTATGTTCCATGCCAGATGAAGCCATCAGAGAACAAGGACAGATATTCTGAAATTCCTGATCAGTGGGTTCAAGGAGCATCTAAGTCAGAGAATAATGGCTTAGTAGCCCTAGCAGATGTAAGTCAGAAGGCCACTTCCATACCAACCATCATGACTAACTCTGTCTCGAATGATGCAAAGTAAGGCTCATTTTTTATCATTAACAATTTTTCTGGATCCTTTTAGTGAAAAAAATAAATAAATTTGTGGCAGTTAAGTTATACTCCTTTCTCTGGTAGGGATGTAACCAAGAGCCCCACTTACTGGTCAAACATTTGTTTGCAAAATATCGCCAGACTAGCGAAAGAAGCTACGACAATCAGGCGTGTGCTTGAACCTCTGTTTCAGACTTTTGATGCTCAAACTTACTGGTCTCCTGAAAAGGGAGTGGCGTCTTCTGTTCTGTCATACTTGCAGTGCCTTTTGGAGGATTCAGGTTGGTAGAGAAATTTATTTGTGCATTTCAAGGTTTTTCCCCCACTGCTGTCGGTATAATTGTGTATCTTGACTTCAGGAGAGAACTCTCATCTATTGTTATCCATTTTGGTAAAGCATCTGGAGCATAAGAATGTAGCAAAAGAACCTCGTACACAAGCTGATATTGTTAGGGTCACTACACAACTTGCTCAAAACACAAAGCCACAAGCATCTGTAGCGATGGTTGGTTCGATTGCTGAGTTGATTAAGCATTTACGAAAATGCCTACAAAAATCAGCTGAACTATCTGGTGATGGGCCTGATGTTGATAAATCCAACAGCGATCTTCAGTATGTCTTGGAAAAGTGTATCTCACTGCTCTCGCAAAAGGTTTCTGCTGTTTTTGTATTTGAATAAATTTTCAGGACTTTCTTGACTCACACATCTTGTGCAGTAAATTCAAAACATGAGTATGATGGACAATGGACATACAGGCAATGACAAACTGATTATAGACAGCATGTATTGGTTGAGTTGATTTCACTTCTCAGTTTCTTTATAGATTTCTGTAGAGTACTTAAACAGTTTCGGATGATTTGTTTTGTTGTTTCCATAGGCAGTTGTTAGTGCATGCCATTTTGAAGAGAGTAATTAGACATATTATCATCAAGCATTAAGATATACTTTAGTCAGTCTCTTTTCCTTACAAATTCCTCTCTTATAGTGAACATACAAATCTGTCGGATGGTATTCTCTTTTTTCCATGAAAGCACTGACAATTTTTTCCATTGGTCTATTAGCTGCACCCAATCCCCTATTAGGAATCTTTTATTGCTGATAAATTGGTTTTTGTTGGGACGTTAAAAGCAGATTGTACTTCTGCTTATGTTGGGTCTCAAGAAACTATTCCCTTACAATTTCTGTTCATGTAAACCTGCTTGGTCGTTTCAGTCGACTCTGATTAAACTTGCAGTTCTCCCTCTAAACTTTTGGTTGATCTAATTGCGTTGAAATCTGATAGTTTAAAGACAATTTTTGTGTTATTAAATACATTTGGTATGATAGGAATTTTTAAATGCATCTAACAGGTTGGGGATGTAGGACCGATCCTTGATATGATGGCTGTGGTGCTAGAAAGCTTCCCAAGAAATACCATTATTGCTAGAGCAACTATATCTGCTATTCATCGAACAGCAGAAATAATCTCCTCCATACCTAATAAATCATATCAAAAGAAGGCAAGTTCTTATTATGCAGATTCTCTAACATGTCCATATTTGATAGCGTTTATTTTATCCTCCTGTGTTCGTATTGCTGAAATTTTGATATCAAAATTGTATACTGTTCCAGGCTTTCCCTGAGGCCTTGTTTCACCAATTACTAATAGTGATGGCTCATCCTGATCATGAAACTCGAGTTGGAGCACACAGTGTTTTCTCCATTATCCTTATGCCATCATTTTTTTCTCCATGGTCAAACCAACTAATAAAAGATGAAGTTACGGATCTAAATTTTTTGGATGGGAAGCAAATGCCAGATGAGATGATGAAACGGTCTGTTATGGAAAAATACAGCTTTAACCATGCTTTGGCTAATGGAAAAATGGTATGAAAAAATTATGTCTAGAAGCTAATCATAAACCATGTAAATATTTGTATTCTCATTTTACTCCTCTTTCTCGAAGCAGTTGACTGCCCTTCGATTAAGTAGTCGCGAAGTGAGTCTTCTACTATCATCGATGTGGGTCCAGGCAACATCTGCTGAAAATACCCCTGCAGATTTTGAGGCAATGGCCCATACATTTAATGTTGCGTTGCTGTTCACACGATCAAAGGCGAGTAACGTTAGCTTTGTCTGATGTTCTATTTTGTAGTGTCTATCAGTAAGTCAAATAATTTATACTCTCTTTTATGATGCTCCTGATATCTAAATTATTGGGTCTATTATGCTAAACAAGGTTGCTTTTCACTCTCAAATGCCCACATATAATTTTATAGGGCTTCAGTATAATAGTTCATTCTCTTAGCTGTGAAATTGTTTCTTTTATTTTTGGGAATGTTTTAAATGCAAGAGCTATAAACAAGGCTAGTATAATGTATGTATATCTAAGCATCCAAAACAGGTGAGCGTACGCCTTCGTTGCTGGTAAATGTTTCCAACATTGATCTTCTCCTTAATGATTTTTCTCAATTTAGTCACATATATTCTGTCTGCAGCTCTTTTATTTCTCTTTATTGATAAACTTTTCTTGTAACAGACATCCAGTCACATGGCTCTAGGGCAGTTTTTTCAATTAGCATTCTCCCTTAGGAGCGTTTCACTAGACCAAGAAGGTACATATTATATAGTGGTAGCTCTTACATGTTTTGTCCTTTACATATTCAATGGGTTTATGTTGTTCTTCGAATTGGGAGCTGGATAGCAAATTCGAAAGTCTTAACACATTATCTATGATATGAAGAAAGTTTCCTTGCGTTTGCTGATTGCTTTTGTCTGTTAAATAATTTCTACCAGTTTTTACAGTATGCGAACTAACATGTCGTTGTAGTCAGTTGACTGGGTGAAATGTAGCATTTTCTCTTGAATCATACATTTTCCTTTTATATTTTTTTAAGATGTTTGTAAGTGCCTCTTTTACTTTCTGCAGAAAAGAGGGGCTCGTTTCATCATAATGGCTATATTAGTTTGAATTTAGTTCTAAACTTAACAAGTCTTGCTTGTCAAATGACCAACAATAACCAATTTGGGGAAGAAAAATAATTTAGAATGGATGCGCTTGCTATGTTGTTGGTCCTTTGAGTTGAATCTTAAACTTTCTTGTGTCTATTGAAGGGGGTCTACGTCCGTCTCGGAGAAGGTCGCTCTATACCCTAGCTTCATACATGCTTATCTTTTCAGCAAGGGTAGGCAACATTCCAGAGATAATTCCAGCTGTAAAAGCTTCTCTTACAGATAAAACGGTCAGTCCACTGTCTTTACTTTATTAGACACATCTTTATGAATTACTTAAATTGTTAAACCAACTATCAATTAAGCCTTCATTTAATTGGTCGTGAGATCATGCAATTGGCATGTGGATGGAGGTTCATGACTCATCCAACTCCTTCCCTATTTAACTCAAATTTTGATTTGTATATATGCTGTTTATAAATATTACTGAATACTAATAACAATTTTAGTAATAATAATAACAGTAACAATAACAATAATAGTAATAATAGATATAAAATTGAAAGACTACTCTGTTTATTTGAATGTTACACCAAAGCCTATGTCTCCATCTTCTCAGGCTGATCCCTATCTTGGGTTGGTTGAAGACATTAGACTGCAAGCTGTTTGCCTTGAGGGCCATGAAAAGACAAGATACGGATCACACCAAGATGATATAGCTGCATTGGAGTCTCTGTCAGAAGTGAACAAAGATGTCCATCGTATTAAAGAAATTGTTGTATCCCATTTCATGACTACATGTGGGAAGTTGTCAGAGGTAATGTGCCAATTTATGTTTTGCTATATTTTGGCATTACAAGTTGCGAAGTTCTCGAGCTCTGCTAATATATTGTCCAGTATTTGCAAGCTTAAAAATTCCTTAATCCAATATTTGGTCCTTTTGACTTCTTATGCAGTCTTAGGAAGTTGTCTTTTAGTGCTTTTTTTCATATAAGACAAATTGTGCATGTAGTGAATAGTGGTGTTTTCTTTACTTCTCTGAGGGTCAATTAGTTTGGAACTTCCCTGAAACATATAAATGCCAGGTAATATGATACGAAGGGTGAGCTTCTGATAGGAAGGAAATGATCCTGATGTTTTGGTGTATTACTGGTGGGTGTCCTCACTCTCTAGTAGAAGACAAAATAAATAGAGACTGCTTGAATGCATGTATGTTGAAGCAGGTGCATTTCTTCTGTTAACTTTAAACTTTGTAGTGAAGTTCCTTATCATTGGTTCTTGATCTACATAGCCATACTGGTGATATGCTTCAATAAGGGTCTTAATCCACTATGGTAGGGATGTATACAACCAAAGTTGCTGCAGTTTGTAGGAGTAATAAAAAAATTGGTGCCATGGGGTTTTTGTTTGGACTTTGGAGCCATGCAACTGTCGGTGATCTCATTTTTGTTGGAGCCATAAAAATTTTACCCATCCAAGTGGATCAGTATCGCATCATACACAAAGTACAAAAAATCTTGTGCACATAACCGTAGTGGGAGCATAATCGCATTGGAATTTAATTGATATTACCCTTCTTCCAGGATGAATTATTTGAGATAAAGAGGAATGTACTACAAGATTTCTTACCAGATGATATCTACCCATTAGGTGGACCATTGTTCATGGAAACGCCTAGACCGTGCTCTCCAATTGGCCACATGGAGTTTCAGGCGTTTGAAGAGGTATTTACGATTAAGGAAACAGTCTCCATTATATTATACCCTAAATCTTTTACGCTTAAGACAAATAACATGCCTTATTGTATTGTTTTTGTCAGATCACAGGTTCAGGTGCATTAACAGATGAAGATGACTTCCCTGAATTCAATGGAAATCAATCAGATCGTAAAACACCGGGAGCTATCAATAAGACAGTTGATATTTTAAGCGTCAATCAACTCTTGGATTCAGTAAGTTGCACTCTCTCGCTTCTATTTTTCAAATGACTTGTAACTGAAATAGGAATGCAATCATGATGTACTATCAATTCATTTGTAAACTGCTTTGTACTTGTGGTAATACGACTGCTATCCATTGTTCTTTGAGCAATTGTTGATTTTGAGGTTGAAAGAAAGAGATGATAAAGGTTGAAGGATTTTGGTGTGATGGAAAGCACTGAAGTTGCCTTAATGTGAAAATTTACTTTAGGCAGTGTTACATTGATGCTTGGAGGCAGTACTCTTAAGTGATTTTGCATTGTGATCTTTTGTCTTTATTTCTAAAGGAATCTTCCCTTTCTGTTTTTACTTTATTCCTTAAAAGCACCTGATGAATGATGGGTGTATGGTTTCAGAGACTACTTGCAGAATTTGGATAGCTAATTGCGTGCTTACAGTATGATTTTAGGAATTTTTGCTTTTCTGTTAAGATTTTAGATACCTGTATAAATGATGCATGGTTCTCTTCAGTTCCCTTCACAGATGCTCGTCAGCTGCTATGTTAAAATATTATCCCTTCACAGATGCTCAGGAAATTGCTATCTATGCTTCATGGATAACAACTCGTTTGCTTTCATTATTTAAAGGTACTAGAAACAGCCCAACAAGTTGCAAGCATCTCCATTTCCTCTGCTCCTGTTCCTTATGATCAAATGAAGAGTCAATGTGAAGCCCTTCTGAGTGGTAAACAGTAGAAGATGTCAGTGCTTCAGAGGTTCAAACATCAACAAGAGACCAAGACTATTT